>JAWQFJ010026719.1:17500-54264 GCA_034096865.1 Theodoxus fluviatilis | reverse complement strand
TCTGTCTGTCTGTCCTGTCTGTCTCTCTGTCTGTCTGTCCCTGTCTTGTCTCCTGTCTGTCCTCTGTCTGTCTGTCGCCTGTCTGTCCCTCCCTGTCTTGTCCTCTGTCTGGTCCTCCCTGTCTGTCTCGTCCTGTCTGTCCTCTGTCTGTCCTCCCTGTCTGTCTGTCTCGTCTGTCTCTCTGTCTGTCCTGCTGTCTGTCCCTCTGTCTGGTCCTGTCTGTCTCTCCTGTCTGTCTCGCCTGTCTGTCTCGCCTGTCTGTCTCGCCTGTCTGTCTGTCTGTCTGTCCCTTCCTGTCTTGTCCCTCCCTGTCTGGTCTCCTCTGTCTGTCCTCCCTGTCTTGTCTCGTCCTGTCTTGTCTGTCTCTGTCTGTCTGTCTGTCTCTCTGTCTGTCTCCTGTCTGTCCTCCCTGTCTTGTCCCTCTCTGTCTTGTCTCCCTGTCTGTCTCTCCTGTCTTGTCCCTCTCTGTCTGTCTCGCTCCTGTCTGTCCCTCCTGTCTGGTCCTTCCCTGTCTGTCTCTCTGTCTGTCCTGTCTCTGTCTGGTCCTCTGTCTTGTCTGTCCTGTCTTGTCTGTTCCTGTCTTGTCCCTCCCTGTCTGTCCTCCCTGTCTGTCTGTCTCCTGTCTGTCTCCCTGTCTGTCTCCTGTCTGTCTGTCCTCGCTGTCTGTCTCGCTGTCTGTCCTCTCTGTCTGGTCCCTCGCCTGTCTGGTCTCTGCTGTCTGTCCTCTGTCTTGTCCCTCTGTCCTGTCTGTCCCTGTCTGTCTGTCCGTCTGGTCCTCTGTCTGTCTCGTCTGTCTGTCCCTCCTGTCTGTCCTTCGTCTGTCTCTCCCTGGTCTGTCTCTCTGTCTGGTCCTCGCTGTCTGGTCCCTCCTGTCTGTCCTCTCTGTCTGTCTCCTGTCTGGTCCTGTCTGTCTGTCCCTCCCTGTCTTGTCTCTCTGTCTGGTCTGTCTGTCCTGTCTCTGTCTGTCCTCTGTCTGTCCCTCCCTGTCTGTCCTCTGTCTCGTCTGTCTGGTCCCTCTGTCCTGTCTTGTCTGTCTTCTGTCTGTCCTCCTGTCTGTCTGTCCTGTCTGTCTGTCTCTGTCTGTCCTGTCTGTCTGTCCTCCTGTCTGTCTGTCTCTCTGTCTTGTCTGTCCCTGTCTGTCCTGTCTGTCCTGTCTGTCCTCCTGTCTGGTCTTGTCTGTCCTCTGTCTGTCTCTCTGTCTGTCTCCTGTCTGTCCTGTCTGTCTGTCCTCTCTGTCTGGTCTCCTGTCTGTCCTGTCCTGGTCTGTCTGTCTGTCCTGTCTGTCTGTCCTCTGTCTGTCCTCTCTGTCTGTCTCGTCCTGTCTGGTCCTCTCCTGTCTGTCTTCCCTGTCTGTCCTCTCTGTCTGTCTGTCTGGTCTGTCCTCGTCTTGTCTGTCCTGTCTTGTCCTCTCTGTCTGGTCCTGTCCTGTCTGTCCTCCTGTCTGGTCCTCTCCTGTCTGTCCTCTCTGTCTGTCTGTCCTGTCTGGTCTCTCGTCTGTCCTCTGTCTGTCTCTCTGTCTGGTCCTCCTGTCTTGTCTGTCCCTGTCTGTCCTCTGCCTGTCTGTCTCGTCTGTCTGTCCCTCGTCTGTCTGGTCTCCTGTCTGTCCTGTCTGGTCCTCGCTCTTTCTGTCCTGTCTGTCTGTCCTGTCCCTGTCTGGTCTGTCTGTCTGTCCTCTGTCTGTCCTCGTCTGTCTTCTGTCTGTCCTCTCCTGTCTGTCTCTCTGTCTGGTCCTCGCCTGTCTGTCCTTCTGTCTGTGTCTGCCTGTCTGTCCTGCCTGTCTGGTCCTTCTGTCTGGTCCTCGCCTGTCTGGTCCTCTCGCCTGTCTTGTCCCTCGCCTGTCTGTCCTCTGTCTGGTCCCTGCCTGTCTGTCTCTGTCCTGTCTGTCCCTGCCTGTCTGTCCTCCCTGTCTGTCCTCGCTGTCTGTCCTCTGTCTGTCTCGCCTGTCTGTCCTCGTCTGTCCTTCTGTCTGTCCTCGCCTGTCTGTCCTGTCTGTCTGTCTCGCTGTCTGGTCCTCTGTCTGGTCCCTCGCTGTCTGTCCCTGCTCTGTCTGTCCTTCTGTCTGTCTGTCCTCGTCTGTCTGTCCCTGTCTGTCCTCTGTCTGTCCTCTCTGTCTGTCCCTCGCCTGTCTGTCTTGTCCTGTCTGTCCTCTGTCTGTCCCTCGCTGTCTGTCTCGTCCTGTCTGTCTCGTCCTGTCTGTCTCGTCCTGTCTGTCCCTGTCTGTCTGTCCCTGTCTGTCCTGTCTGTCTGTCTGTCTGTCTGTCCTGTCTTGTCCCTCGCTGTCTGTCCCTGTCTGTCCTCGTCTGTCCCTCGCCTGTCTGTCCTTCTGTCTGTCCTGTCCTGTCTGTCCCTCCCTGTCTGTCCTCGTCTGTCTGCCTGTCTGTCCTCTGTCCTGTCTGTCTGTCCTTCCTGTCTGTCCTTCCTGTCTGTCCTCCTCTGTCTGTCCCTCGTCTGTCTGTCCGTCTGCCTGTCTGTCCTTCCCTGTCTGTCCTCTGTCTGTCTGTCCTGTCTGTCCTGTCTCTGTCTGTCTCCTGTCTGTCCCTCCCTGTCTGGTCTCGTCCTGTCTGTCCTTGCTGTCTTGTCTGTCCTGTCTGTCCCTCCCTGTCTGTCTCGTCTGTCTGTCCCTGTCTGTCTGTCCTGTCTGTCCTCCCTGTCTGTCCTCGCCTGTCTGTCTCCCTGTCTGTCCTCTCTGTCTGTCCTCCCTGTCTGTCTGTCTGTCTGTCCCTCCTGTCTGTCCCTCTGTCTGTCTGTCCTGTCCTGTCTGTCCCTGCTGTCTGTCCTCGCCTGTCTGTCTGTCCCTGTCTGTCTGTCCCTGTCTGTCCCTCGCCTGTCTGTCCTGTCTGTCCTGCCTGTCTGTCCTCCTGTCTGTCCTCGCCTGTCTGTCCTGTCTGTCTGTCTGTCCTCTGTCTGTCCCTCGCCTGTCTGTCCTCTGTCTGTCCTCCTGTCTGTCTGTCCCTGTCTGTCCCTCGCCTGTCTGTCCGTCCTGTCTGTCCTCTCTGTCTGTCCTGTCTGTCTGTCCCTCGCCTGTCTGTCCTTCGGTCTGTCCCTCGCCTGTCTGTCCTTCTGTCTGTCTGTCCTTCTGTCTGTCCCTCGCCTGTCTGTCCTTCTGTCCTCTGTCTGTCCTCTGTCTGTCCCTGCCTGTCTCTGTCTGTCCTGTCTGTCCCTGTCTGTCTGTCCCTCGCCTGTCTGTCCCTGTCTGTCTGTCCTGCTGTCCCTGTCTGTCTGTCCCTGTCTGCTCTGTCTGTCCCTCGCCTGTCTGTCCTTCTGTCTGTCCCTCGCCTGTCTGTCCCTCGCCTGTCTGTCCTCTCTGTCTGTCCTTCCTGTCTGTCCCTCGCCTGTCTGTCCCTCGTCCTGTCCTGTCTGTCTGTCCCTGTCTGTCTCCTGTCTGTCCCTCGCCTGTCTGTCCCTCGCCTGTCTGTCCCTCGCCTGTCTGTCCTTCTGTCTGTCCCTCGCCTGTCTGTCCTTCTGACTGTCCGTCTGTCCTGTCTGTCCCTCGCCTGTCTGTCCCTCCTGTCTGTCCTCCTGTCAGTCCCTCTGTCTGTCCCTCCCCTGTCTGTCCCTCGCCTGACTGTCCTTCTGTCTGTCCCTCGCCTGTCTGTCCCTCGCCTGTCTGTCCTTCTGTCTGTCCCTCGCCTGTCTGTCCCTCGCCCGTCTGTCCTTCTGTCAGTCCCTCTGTCTGTCCCTCCCCTGTCTGTCCCTCGCCTGTCTGTCCTTCTGTCTGTCCCTCGCCTGTCTGTCCTCGTCTGTCTGTCCCTCGCCTGTCTGTCCTTCTGTCTGTCCCTCGCCTGTCTGTCCCTCGCCTGTCTGTCCCTCTGTCTGTCCCTCGCCTGTCTGTCTCTGTCTGTCCCTCGCCTGTCTGTCCCTCGCCTGTCTGTCCCTCGCCTGTCTGTCCTCGCCTGTCTGTCCCTCGCCTGTCTGTCCCTCGCCTGTCTGTCCTCTGTCTGTCCCTCGCTGTCTGTCCTACCTGTCTGTCCTCCCTGTCTGTCCCTCGCCTGTCTGTCCCTCGCTGTCTGTCCCTCGCCTGTCTGTCCCTCGCCTGTCGTCCTGTCTGTCCCTCGCCTGTCTGTCCCTCGCCTGTCTGTCCCTCGCCTGTCTGTCCCTCCTGTCTGTCCTCCCTGTCTGTCCCTCGCCTGTCTGTCCCTCGCCTGTCTGTCCTTCTGTCTGTCTCTCTGTCTGTCCCTCTGTCTGTCCCTCGCCTGTCTGTCCCTCGCCTGTCTGTCCCTCGCCTGTCTGTCCCTCGCCCGTCTGTCCTTCTGTCTGTCCCTCTGTCTGTCCCTCGCCTGTCTGTCCCTCGCCTGTCTGTCCTTCTGTCTGTCCCTCGCCTGTCTGTCCCTCGCCTGTCTGTCCCTCGCCTGTCTATCCTTCTGTCTGTCTGTCTCTCCTTCTGTCTGTCTGTCCCTCGCCTGTCTGTCCTTCTGTCTGTCCCTCGCCTGTCTGTCCTCTGTCTGTCCTCCTGTCTGTCCTCCTGTCTGTCCTGTCTGTCTGTCCCTGCGTCCTGTCTGTCCCTCGCCTGTCTGTCCCTCGCCTGTCCGTCCTTCTGTCTGTCCCTCGCCTGTCTGTCCCTCGCCTGTCTGTCCTTCTGTCTGTCCCTCGCCTGTCTGTCCCTCGCCTGTCTGTCCCTCGCCTGTCTGTCCCTCTGTCTGTCCCTCGCCTGTCTGTCCTCGCTGTCTGTCCCTCGCCTGTCTGTCCATTCCTGTCTGTCCATTGCTGTCTGTTCCTGTCTGTCTGTCCATTCCTGTCTGTCCCTCCCTGTCTGTCCTCCTGTCTGTCCCTCGCCTGTCTATCCTTCCTGTCTGTCCCTCGCCTGTCTGTCCCTCGCCTGTCTGTCCCTCGCCTGTCTGTCCCCGCCTGTCTGTCCCTCGCCTGTCTGTCCCTCGCCTGTCTGTCCTCCTGTCTGTCCCTCGCCTGTCTGTCCTCTGTCTGTCCTCGCCTGTCTGTCCCTCGCCTGTCTGTCCTGTTGTCTGGCCCTCGCCTGTCTGGTCCTCGCCTGTCTGTCCCTCGCCTGTCTGTCCCTCGCCTGTCTGTCCTTCACCTGTCTGTCCCTCGCCTGTCTGTCCCTCGCCTGTCTGTTCCTCGCCTGTCTGTCCCTCGCCTGTCTGTCCCTCGCCTGTCTGTCCCTCGCCTGTCTGTCCCTCGCCTGTCTGTCCCTCGCCCGTCTGTCCCTCGCCTGTCTGTCCTTCTGTCTGTCCCTCGCCTGTCTGTCCCTCGCCTGACTGTCCTTCTGTCTGTCCCTCGCCTGTCTGTCCCTCGCCTGTCTGTCCTGTCTGTCCCTCGCCTGTCTGTCCCTCGCCTGTCTGTCCCTCGTCCTGTCTGTCCCTCGCCTGTCTGTCCCTCGCCTGTCTGTCCTCCCTGTCTGTCCTCGCCTGTCTGTCCTGCTGTCTGTCCCTCGCCTGTCTGTCCTTCCTGTCTGTCTGTCCCTGTCTGTCCTCTGTCTGTCCCTCGCCTGTCTGTCCTCCCTGTCTGTCCCTCGCCTGTCTGTCCTCCCTGTCTGTCCCTCGCCTGTCTGTCCCTCGCCTGTCTGTCCTCTGTCTGTCCTCTGTCCTGTCCCTCGCTGTCTGTCCCTCGCCTGTCTGTCCTTCTGTCTGTCCCTCGCCTGTCTGTCCCTCGCCTGTCTGTCCCTCGCCTGTCTGTCCCTCGCCTGTCTGTCCTTCTGTCTGTCCCTCGCCTGTCTGTCCCTCGCCTGTCTGTCCCTCGCCTGTCTGTCCCTCGCCTGTCTGTCCCTCGCCTGTCTGTCCCTCGCCTGTCTGTCCCTCGCCTGTCTGTCCCTCGCCTGTCTGTCCCTCGCCTGTCTGTCCTTCTGTCTGTCCTTCTGTCTGTCCCTCGCCTGTCTGTCCTTCTGTCTGTCCCTCGCCTGTCTGTCGTCCCTCGCCTGTCTGTCCCTCATCTGTCTGTCCCTCGCATGTCTGTCCCTCGCCTGTCTGTCCTTCTGTCTGTCCCTCGCCTGTCTGTCCCTCGCCTGTCTGTCCCTCGCCTGTCTGTCCCTCGCCTGTCTGTCCCTCGCCTGTCTGTCCTTCTGTCTGTCCCTCGCCTGTCTGTCCCTCGCCTGTCTGTCCTTCTGTCTGTCCCTCGCCTGTCTGTCCTTCTGTCTGTCCTTCTATCTGTCCCTCGCCTGTCTGTCCTTCTGTCTGTCCCTCGCCTGTCTGTCCCTCGCCTGTCTGTCCCTCGCCTGTCTGTCCTTCTGTCTGTCCCTCTGTCTGTCCCTCGCCTGTCTGTCCCTCGCCTGTCTGTCCTTCTGTCAGTCCCTCTGTCTGTCCCTCGCCTGTCTGTCCCCCTCGTCTGTCTGTCCCTCGCCTGTCTGTCCCTCGCCTGTCTGTCCCTCGCCTGTCTGTCCCTCGCCTGTCTGTCCCTCGCCTGTCTGTCCCTCGCCTGTCTGTCCCTCGCCTGTCTGTCCTTCTGTCTGTCCCTCGCCTGTCTGTCCCTCGCCTGTCTGTCCCTCGCCTGTCTGTCCTTCTGTCTGTCCCTCGCCTGTCTGTCCCTCGCCTGTCTGTCCCTCGCCTGTCTGTCCCTCGCCTGTCTGTCCCTCGCCTGTCTGTCCCTCTGTCTGTCCTCGCCTGTCTGTCCCTCGCCTGTCCGTCCTTCTGTCTGTCCTTCGCCTGGCTGTCTCTCGCCTGTCTGTCCCTCGGCTGTCTGTCCCTCGCCTGTCTGTCCCTCGCCTGTCTGTCCCTCGCCTGTCTGTCCCTCGCCTGTCTGTCCCTCGCCTGTCTGTCCCTGTCTGTCCCTTGCCTGTCTGTCCCTCGCCTGTCTGTCCCTCGCCTGTCTGTCCCTCGCCTGTCTGTCCTTCTGTCTGTCCTCGCCTGTCTGTCCCTCGCCTGTCTGTCCCTCGCCTGTCTGTCCTTCTGTCTGTCCCTCGCCTGTCTGTCCCTCGCCTGTCTGTCCTTCTGTCTGTCCCTCGCCTGTCTGTCCCTCGCCTGTCTGTCCCTCGCCTGTCTGTCCTTCTGTCTGTCCCTCGCCTGTCTGTCCCTCGCCTGTCTGTCCCTCGCCTGTCTGTCCCTCGCCTGTCTGTCCCTCGCCTGTCTGTCCCTCGCCTGTCTGTCCCTCGCTGTCTGTCCTTCTGTCTGTCCCTCGCCTGTCTGTCCCTCGCCTGTCTGTCCCTCGCCTGTCTGTCCCTCGCCTGTCTGTCCCTCTGTCTGCCCTCGCCTGTCTGTCCCTCTGTCTGTCCCTCGCCTGTCTGTCCCTCGCCTGTCTGTCCCTCGCCTGTCTGTCCCTCGCCTGTCTGTCCCTCGCCTGTCTGTCCCTCGCCTGTCTGTCCCTCGCCTGTCTGTCCCTCGCCTGTCTGTCCCTCGCCTGTCTGTCCCTCGCCTGTCTGTCCTTCTGTCTGTCCCTCTGTCTGTCCCTCGCCTGTCTGTCCCTCGCCTGTCTGTCCCTCGCCTGTCTGTCCCTCGCCTGTCTGTCCCTCGCCTGTCTGTCCCTCGCCTGTCTGTCCTTCTGTCTGTCCCTCGCCTGTCTGTCCCTCGCCTGTCTGTCCCTCGCCTGTCTGTCCCTCGCCTGTCTGTCCCTCGCCTGTCTGTCCTTCTGTCTGTCCCTCGCCTGTCTGTCCCTCGCCTGTCTGTCCCTCGCCTGTCTGTCCCTCTGTCTGTCCCTCGCCTGTCTGTCCCTCGCCTGTCTGTCCCTCGCCTGTCTGTCCCTCGCCTGTCTGTCCCTCGCCTGTCTGTCCCTCGCCTGTCTGTCCCTCGCCTGTCTGTCCCTCGCCTGTCTGTCCCTCTGTCTGTCCCTCGCCTGTCTGTCCCTCGCCTGTCTGTCCCTCGCCTGTCTGTCCCTCGCCTGTCTGTCCCTCGCCTGTCTGTCCCTCGCCTGTCTGTCCTGTCTGTCCCTCTGTCTGTCCCTCGCCTGTCTGTCCCTCGCCTGTCTGTCCTTCTGTCTGTCCCTCGCCTGTCTGTCCTTCTGTCTGTCCCTCGCCTGTCTGTCCCTCGCCTGTCTGTCCTTCTGTCTGTCCCTCGCCTGTCTGTCCCTCGCCTGTCTGTCCCTCGCCTGTCTGTCCCTCGCCTGTCTGTCCCTCTGTCTGCCCTCGCCTGTCTGTCCCTCTGTCTGTCCTTCTGTCTGTCCTTCTGTCTGTCCCTCGCCTGTCTGTCCCTCGCCTGTCTGTCCCTGGCTCTGTCTGTCCCTCGCCTGTCTGTCCCTCGCTGTCTGTCCCTCGCCTGTCTGTCCCTGTCTGTCTGTCCCTCGCCTGTCTGTCCCTCGCCTGTCTGTCCTTCTGTCTGTCCCTCGCCTGTCTGTCCTCGTCCTGTCTGTCCCTCGCCTGTCTGTCCCTCGCCTGTCTGTCCCTCGCTGTCTGTCCCTCGCCTGTCTGTCCCTCGTCTGTCTCTGTCTGTCCCTCGCCTGTCTGTCCCTCGCCTGTCTGTCCTCGCCTGTCTGTCCCTCGCCTGTCTGTCCCTCGCCTGTCTGTCCCTCGCCTGTCTGTCCCTCGCCTGTCTGTCCCTCGCCTGTCTGTCCCTCGCCTGTCTGTCCTTCTGTCTGTCCCTCGCCTGTCTGTCCCTCGCCTGTCTGTCCTTCTGTCTGTCCCTCGCCTGTCTGTCCCTCGCCTGTCTGTCCCTCGCCTGTCTGTCCTTCTGTCTGTCCCTCGCCTGTCTGTCCCTCGCCTGTCTGTCCTTCTGTCTGTCCCTCGCCTGTCTGTCCTTCTGTCTGTCCCTCGCCTGTCTGTCCCTCGCCTGTCTGTCCCTCGCCTGTCTGTCCTTCTGTCTGTCCCTCGCCTGTCTGTCCTTCTGTCTGTCCCTCGCCTGTCTGTCCTTCTGTCTGTCCCTCGCCTGTCTGTCCTTCTGTCTGTCTGTCCTTCTGTCTGTCCCTCGCCTGTCTGTCCCTCGCCTGTCTGTCCCTCGCCTGTCTGTCCTTCTGTCTGTCCCTCGCCTGTCTGTCCCTCGCCTGTCTGTCCCTCGCCTGTCTGTCCCTCGCCTGTCTGTCCCTCGCCTGTCTGTCCCTCGCCTGTCTGTCCCTCGCCTGTCTGTCCCTCGCCTGTCTGTCCCTCGCCTGTCTGTCCCTCGCCTGTCTGTCCCTCGCCTGTCTGTCCTTCTGTCTGTCCCTCGCCTGTCTGTCCCTCGCCTGTCTGTCCCTCGCCTGTCTGTCCCTCGCCTGTCTGTCCCTCGCCTGTCTGTCCCTCGCCTGTCTGTCCCTCGCCTGTCTGTCCTTCTGTCTGTCCCTCGCCTGTCTGTCCCTCTGTCTGTCCCTCGCCTGTCTGTCCCTCGCCTGTCTGTCCTTCTGTCTGTCCCTCGCCTGTCTGTCCCTCTGTCTGTCCTTCTGTCTGTCCTTCTGTCTGTCCCTCGCCTGTCTGTCCCTCGCCTGTCTGTCCCTCTGTCTGTCCCTCGCCTGTCTGTCCTTCTGTCTGTCCCTCGCCTGTCTGTCCTTCTGTCTGTCCCTCGCCTGTCTGTCCCTCGCCTGTCTGTCCTTCTGTCTGTCCCTCGCCTGTCTGTCCTTCTGTCTGTCCCTCGCCTGTCTGTCCCTCGCCTGTCTGTCCCTCGCCTGTCTGTCCCTCGCCTGTCTGTCCCTCGCCTGTCTGTCCCTCGCCTGTCTGTCCTTCTGTCTGTCCCTCGCCTGTCTGTCCTTCTGTCTGTCTGTCCCTCGCCCGTCTGTCCTCGCTGTCTGTCCCTCGCCTGTCTGTCCCTCGCCTGTCTGTCCTGTCCTCGCTCTGTCTGTCCCTCGCCTGTCTGTCCTCGCCTGTCGGTCCTTCTGTCTGTCCCTCGCCTGTCTGTCCCTCGCCTGTCTGTCCTTCTGTCTGTCCCTCGCCTGTCTGTCCCTCGCCTGTCTGTCCCTCGCCTGTCTGTCCCTCGCCTGTCTGTCCCTCGCCTGTCTGTCCCTCGCCTGTCTGTCCTTCTGTCTGTCCCTCGCCTGTCTGTCCTTCTGTCTGTCCTTCTGTCTGTCTCTGTCTGTCCTTCTGTCTGTCCCTCGCCTGTCTGTCCTTCTGTCTGTCCCTCGCCTGTCTGTCCCTCGCCTGTCTGTCCCTCTGTCTGTCCCTCGCCTGTCTGTCCCTCGCCTGTCTGTCCCTCGCCTGTCTGTCTGTCCCTCGCCTGTCTGTCCCTCGCCTGTCTGTCCCTCGCCTGTCTGTCCTTCTGTCTGTCCCTCGCCTGTCTGTCCCTCGCCTGTCTGTCCCTCGCCTGTCTGTCCTTCTGTCTGTCCCTAGCCTGTCCGTCCTTCTGTATGTCCCTCGCCTGTCTGTCCCTCGCCTGTCTGTCCCTCATCTGTCTGTCCCTCGCCTGTCTGTCCCTCCTGTCTGTCCTCGCCTGTCTGTCCCTCGCCTGTCTGTCCCTCGCCTGTCCGTCCCTCGCCTGTCTGTCCCTCGCCTGTCTGTCCTTCTGTCTGTCCCTCGCCTGTCTGTCCCTCGCCTGTCTGTCCTTCTGTCTGTCCCTCGCCTGTCTGTCCCTCGCCTGTCTGTCCCTCGCCTGTCTGTCCTTCTGTCTGTCCTTCTGTCTGTCCTTCTGTCTGTCCCTCGCCTGTCTGTCCCTCGCCTGTCTGTCCTTCTGTCTGTCCCTCGCCTGTCTGTCCTTCTGTCTGTCTGTCTGTCCCTCTGTCTGTCTGTCCTTCTGTCTGTCTGTCCTTCGCCTGTCTGTCCTTCTGTCTGTCCCTCGCCTGTCTGTCCTCGCCTGTCTGTCCCTCGCCTGTCTGTCCCTCGCCTGTCTGTCCCTCGCTTGTCTGTCCCTCTGTCTGTCCCTCGCCTGTCTGTCCCTCGCCCGTCTGTCCCTCGTTCTGTCCCTCGCCTGTCTGTCCTTCTGTCTGTCCCTCGCCTGTCTGTCCCTCGCCTGTCTGTCCTTCTGTCTGTCCCTCGCCTGTCCGTCCTTCTGTCTGTCCTCGCCTGTCTGTCCCTCGCCTGTCTGTCCCTCGCCTGTCTGTCCCTCGCCTGTCTGTCCGTCGCCTGTCAGTCCTGCTGTCTGTCCTTCGCCTGTCTGTCCTTGCTGTCTGTCCTTGCCGTCTGTCCTTGCTGTCTGTCCTTGCTGTCTGTCCTTGCTGTCTGTCCTTGCTGTCTGTCCTTGCTGTCTGTCCCTCGCCTGTCTGTCCCTCGCCTGTCTGTCCCTCGCTGTCGGTCCCTCGCCTGTCTGTCCCTCGCCTGTCTGTCCCTCGTCTGTCTGTCCCTCGCCTGTCTGTCCCTCGCCTGTCTGTCCCTCGCCTGTCTGTCCCTCGCCTGTCTGTCCCTCGCCTGTCTGTCCTTCTGTCTGTCCCTCGCCTGTCTGTCCCTCGCCTGTCTGTCCTTCTGTCTGTCCCTCGCCTGTCTGTCCCTCGCCTGTCTGTCCTTCTGTCTGTCCCTCGCCTGTCTGTCTGTCCTTGCTGTCTGTCCTTGCTGTCTGTCCTTGCTGTCTGTCCTTGCTGTCTGTCCTTGCTGTCTGTCTGTCCTCTGTCCTGTCTGTCTCGTCTGTCTGTCCTCGCCTGTCTGTCCTGTCTGTCTGTCTGCTGCCTGTCTGTCCTGTCTGTCTGTCCCTGTCTGTCTGTCCCTGTCTGTCTGTCCTCTCTGTCTGTCTGTCTGTCTGTCTGTCTGTCTGTCTGTCTGTCTGTCTGTCTGTCTGCCTGTCTGTCCTGTCTGTCTGTCTGTCTGTCCTGTCTGTCTGTCTGTCTGTCTGTCTGTCTGTCTGTCTGTCTGTCTGTCTGTCTGTCTGTCTGTCTGTCTGTCTGTCTGTCTGTCTGTCTGTCCTGTCTGTCTGTCTGTCTGTCTGTCTGTCCTGTCTGTCTGTCTGTCTGTCTGTCTGTCTGTCTGTCTGTCTGTCTGTCTGTCTGTCTGTCTGTCTGTCTGTCTGTCTGTCTGTCTGTCTGTCTGTCTGTCTGTCTGTCTGTCTGTCTGTCTGTCTGTCTTCTGTCTGTCTGTCTGTCTGTCTGTCTGTCTGTCTGTCTGTCCTGTCTGTCTGTCTGTCTGTCTGTCTGTCTGTCTGTCTGTCTGTCTGTCTGTCTGTCTGTCTGTCTGTCTGTCTGTCTGTCTGTCTGTCTGTCTGTCCTGTCTGTCTGTCTGTCTGTCTGTCTGTCTGTCTGTCTGTCTGTCTGTCTGTCTGTCTGTCTGTCTGTCTGTCCTGTCTGTCTGTCTGTCTGTCTGTCTGTCTGTCTGTCTGTCTGTCTGTCTGTCTGTCTGTCTGTCTGTCTGTCTGTCTGTCTGTCTGTCTGTCTGTCTGTCTGTCTGTCTGTCCTGTCTGTCTGTCTGTCTGTCTGTCCTGTCTGTCTGTCTGTCTGTCTGTCCTGTCTGTCTGTCTGTCTGTCTGTCTGTCTGTCTGTCTGTCTGTCTGTCTGTCTGTCTGTCTGTCTGTCTGTCTGTCTGTCTGTCTGTCTGTCTGTCTGTCTGTCTGTCTGTCTGTCTGTCTGTCTGTCTGTCTGTCTGTCCTGTCTGTCTGTCTGTCTGTCTGTCTGTCTGTCCTGTCTGTCTGTCTGTCTGTCTGTCTGTCTGTCTGTCTGTCTGTCTGTCTGTCTGTCTGTCTGTCTGTCTGTCTGTCTGTCTGTCTGTCTGTCTGTCTGTCTGTCTGTCTGTCTGTCCTGTCTGTCTGTCTGTCTGTCTGTCTGTCTGTCTGTCTGTCCTGTCTGTCTGTCTGTCTGTCTGTCCTGTCTGTCTGTCTGTCTGTCTGTCTGTCTGTCTGTCTGTCTGTCCTGTCTGTCTGTCTGTCTGTCCTGTCTGTCTGTCTGTCTGTCTGTCTGTCTGTCTGTCTGTCTGTCTGTCTGTCTGTCTGTCTGTCTGTCTGTCTGTCTGTCTGTCTGTCTGTCTGTCTGTCCTGTCTGTCTGTCTGTCTGTCTGTCTGTCTGTCTGTCTGTCTGTCTGTCTGTCTGTCTGTCTGTCTGTCTGTCTGTCTGTCTGTCTGTCTGTCTGTCTGTCTGTCTGTCTGTCCTGTCTGTCTGTCTGTCTGTCTGTCTGTCCTGTCTGTCTGTCTGTCTGTCTGTCTGTCTGTCTGTCTGTCTGTCTGTCTGTCTGTCTGTCTGTCTGTCTGTCTGTCTGTCTGTCTGTCTGTCTGTCTGTCTGTCTGTCTGTCTGTCTGTCTGTCTGTCTGTCTGTCTGTCTGTCTGTCCTGTCTGTCTGTCTGTCTGTCTGTCTGTCTGTCTGTCCTGTCTGTCTGTCTGTCTGTCTGTCTGTCTGTCTGTCTGTCTGTCTGTCTGTCTGTCTGTCTGTCTGTCTGTCTGTCTGTCTGTCTGTCTGTCTGTCTGTCTGTCTGTCTGTCTGTCTGTCTGTCTGTCTGTCTGTCTGTCTGTCTGTCTGTCTGTCTGTCTGTCTGTCTGTCTGTCTGTCTGTCTGTCCGTCTGTCTGTCTGTCTGTCTGTCTGTCTCTCCTTCTGTCTGTCTGTCTGTCTGTCCTTCTGTCTGTCTGTCCGACCTTCTGTCTGTCTGTTCTTCTATCTGTCTGTCTGTCCTTCTGTCTGTCTGTCCTTCTGTCTGTCTGTCCTCTGTCTGTCTGTCCTCTGTCTGTCTGTCCGTCCTTCTGTCCGTCTGTCCGTCCTTCTGTCTGTGTGTCCTTCTGTCTGTCTGTCTGTCCTTCTGTCTGTCTGTCTGTCTGTCCTTCTGTCTGTCTGTCCGTCCTTCTGTCTGTCTGTCCTTCTATCTGTCTGTCTGTCCGTCCTTCTGTCTCTCTGTCCGTCGTTCTGTCTGTCTGTCCTTCTGTCTGTCTGTCCTCTGTCTGTCTGTCCGTCCTTCTGTCTGTCTGTCCGTCCTTCTGTCTGTCTGTCCTTCTGTCTGTCTGTCCTCTGTCTGTCTGTCCTCTGTCTGTCTGTCCGTCCTTCTGTCCGTCTGTCCGTCCTTCTGTCTGTCTGTCCTTCTGTCTGTCTGTCTGTCCTTCTGTCTGTCTGTCTGTCTGTCCTTCTGTCTGTCTGTCCGTCCTTCTTTCTGTCTGTCCTTCTATCTGTCTGTCTGTCCGTCCTTCTGTCTCTCTGTTCGTCGTTCTGTCTGTCTGTCCGTCCTTCTGTCCGTCTGTCCGTCCTTCTGTCTGTCTGTCCTTCTATCTGTCCGTCTGTCCTTCTGTCTGTCTGTCTGTCCTTCTGTCTGTCTGTCCGTCCTTCTGTCTGTCTGTCCTTCTGTCTGTCTGTCCGTCCTTCTGTCTGTCTGTCTGTCCTTCTGTCTGTCTGTCTGTCCTTCTGTCTGTCTGTCTGTCCTTCTGTCTGTCTGCCCGTCCTTATGTCTGTCTATCTGTCCTTCTGTCTGTCTGTCCGTTCTTCTTCTGTCTGTCTGTCTGTCCTTCTGTCTGTTTGTCTGTCCTTCTGTCTGTCTGTCCGTCCTTCCGTCTGTCTGTCCGTCCTTCTGTCTGTCTGTCCTTCTGTTTGTCTGTCCGTCCTTCTGTCTGTCTGTCCGTCCTTCTGTCTGTCTGTCCTTCTGTCTGTCTGTCCGTCCTTCTGTCTGTCCTTCTGTCTGTCTGTCTGTCGTTCTGTCTGTCCGACCTTCTGTCTGTCTGTCCGTCCTTCTGTCTGTCTGTCCGTCCTTCTGTCTTTGTCCTTCTGTCTGTCTGTCCTTCTGTCTGTCTGTCCGACCTTCTGTCTCTCTGTCCATCCTTCTGTCTGTCTGTCCGCCCTTCTGTCTGTCTGTCCTTCTGTCTGTCTGCCCGTCCTTCTGTCTGTCTGTCTGTCTGTCCTTCTGTCTGTCTGTCCTTCTTTCTGTCTGTCCGTCCTTCTGTCCGACTGTCCGTTCTTCTGTCTGTCTGTCCTTCTGTCTGTCTGTCCGACCTTCCGTCTGTCTGTCCGTCCTTCTGTCTGTCTGTCTGTCCTTCTGTCTGTCTGTCTGTCCATCTGTCTGTCTGTCCGACCTTCTGTCTCTCTGTCCGTCCTTTTGTCTGTCTGTCCGCCCTTCTGTCTGTCTGTCCTTCTGTCTGTCTGTCCGACCTTCTGTCTGTCTGTCTGTCTTTCTGTCTGTCTGTCTGTCCTTCTGTCTGTCTGTCCGTCCTTCCGTCTGTCTGTCCGTCCTTCTGTCTGTCTGTCCGTCCTTCTGTCTGTCCTTCTGTCTGTCTGTCCGTCTTCTGTCTGTCTGTCCATCCTTCTGTCTGTCTGTCTGTCCATCTTCTGTCTGTCTGTCCATCCTTCTGTCTGTCTGTCCATCCTTCTGTCTGTCTGTTCATTCTTCTGTCTGTCTGTCCATCCTTCTGTCTGTCTGTTCGTTCTTCTGTCCGTCTGTCCGTTCTTCTGTCCGTCCGTACGTCCTTCTGTCTGTCTGTCCGTCCTTCTGTCTTTCTGTCCGTCCTTCTGTCTGTCCGTCCTTCTGTCTGTCTGTCCGTCCTTCTGTCTGTCTGTCCGTCCTTCTGTCTGTCTGTCTGTCCTTCTGTCTGTCTGTCCGCCCTTCTGTCTGTCTGTCCTTCTGTCTGTCTGCCCGTCCTTCTGTCTGTCTGTCTGTCCTTCTGTCTTTCTGTCCGTCCTTCTGTCTGTCCGTCCTTCTGTCTGTCTGCCCGTCCTTCTGTCTGTCCGTCCTTCTGTTTGTCTGTCCGTCCTTCTGTCTGTCTGCCCGTCCTTCTGTCTGTCTGTCCGTCCTTCTGTCTGTCTGTCTGTCCTTCTGTCTGTCTGTCCGCCCTTTTGTCTGTCTGTCCTTCTGTCTGTCTGCCCGTCCTTCTGTCTGTCTGTCTGACCTTCTGTCTTTCTGTCCGTCCTTCTGTCTGTCTGTCTGTCCTTCTGTCTGTCTGTCTGTCCTTCTGTCTGTCTGTCCTTCTGTCTGTCTGTCCGTCCTTCTGTCTGTCTGTCCGTCCTTCTGTCTTTCTGTCCGTCCTTCTGTCTGCCCGCCCCGCTGCCTGCCTGCATTTGATATAATACGAGAAACTCACTGATGCAGTTTTTTTTAATCCCTAATTTTATAATGGAATGCCACATTTTTAAATCTGTAAAAACTCGCAATATCCGGTATCAGTACGCATAGCCATGTCGCAGCGAATGTAAAAAAGTAGAATTCAAACCAACAACTTCTGCAATATATGTCAGTTCTAAACACTGCCTCTGCGATCTCAGTAGGCAAAATATCTATTTCTTCCAGAGAAGTGTTATCTCGTAGAAGCTGTACAGATACGGTTTCTTTTAATATATTGAGAGATTATCAAACATCAATCCACGCCATAAGAATAATGCGGAAAATTATGTTTTGACGTTGTAATCGGCGAAAATTGTAATCGTCTGTCAAAGATGTTACATATAAAGACGTGAAACTTAGCTAAATCTAAAAAGGCGAGGATGCGAAAGAGTTGCGTCCCTTGAATGTGCGGCAGTTATTCACGCGGCTGTTTGGAGTGCAGTTCCGTAAGCCCACTTTCATTGGTGAAAGGTAAAGATCGCCATAACTGTGTATTTATGACATCTGAAATATCGAAATATATTGTATAAAGATTTCGTTCTCGACAATCACAGTGTACAAAAATCTTAGCAGAGGTGGGTTGGGGTGGGGTGGGGGTGGGGGTGGGGGATGGGGGGTGGGGGGTGGGGGGTGGGGTGGGGGATGGGGGGTGGAGGTGGGAGTGGGGGTGAGGGATGGGGGGTGTGGGAGGGGGGTGGGGGGTGGGGGGTGTGGGGGTGGGGGATGGGGGGGTGTGGGTGGGGGTGGGGGGTGGTGGGTGGGGGTGGTGGGGGGTGTGGCTTGAGGGGCAAAAATGACTGCTCGAAAGAGGCACGCCGACGTCTCTTACAGCCCGATCATTTGCTCAAACGCTTGCTACAAGCACAGTTGTGCCAGAAACTATTTTTTCGATTCTCCAAAGACACACGTTCTAATCCCCGTGTGAATCCCAATGAAAATGTCCCGGAGCTCGATCACATCATGCTAGTATACACTGTGATTGAGGAGAACGAGATCTTTGTTGAAGAGATTCAGACATGTTTTAGATGTTATGGAAGTACGTTTATGCTGATCTTTACCCCTCATAAAGGAAAGTTTGCTTACTAAGCCATGCTCCAAGAGCCTCAAATTCCAGGGACGCAATTATTTTCACATCCCCGTTTTTTAATATGACGGCTGTAAAGAAGTTCCACGTCTATTCCTGCATTCCGTTGCACTCTGCTTCATCTCTACTAAGAATCGTAGCAGGCTGAGGAGTTTTGATTGGGTTTTGTTTTAAATGACTTAAACAGCACATTATCGAAGTAGATGGTTTGGAAGCCCTCTTTGGATAAGCGAATTCCCAAAATAATTTCACACTCAATTGTGTCCCTCTTGATCAGAGGTCACATGTTGGCAATGTAATGTATATGTTACCGATTGTAATGGGCCAATGGCCTACACAATAAACTTTTTTGTTGTTGTTGCTATGTCCCTCTTGATCGAAGAAACGACTTATTAGGAACGATTATCATTGATAACAAAAGGGAGATAACCATTACCAGTCATAAAGGAAGGTCAAGGGAAATCCCATAATTAATGTCGTCTGCTGCTGCTTACAGGCATGTGTATAAAAGCCGACGTTTGTTACAAATATAAAACCATGACATGCAATCCAATCTGCCACGGTGATGAGAGCATTAAAACATTAATAAAGTGATCGACACGTCTGCCACTTCCATGGCTGTAAACTCCGTGACTCGAAGCACGTTTACCGTGCAAATCCGTGGAGTGACTTCTATTTAATTCGATGTTTACCATGAACCAATCTAATGCGGCTACGGGCGCCGTATTTTCATTGTTGCTAGGGACAGGAAGTGGCGCACTCTAGTGTGAAGCAGTTAGGATGACCTTCTGAGATGCTTCAGCTGCTGCCCGACATTGACAGGAAGTTGACCTTTGCCACAGGGTGAGAGGTGACGGTACGATAGCAAAGATGAAGCAGAGTGCAACGGAAAGCAGGGGTAGCAACGTCTTTGCTTCTTTTATACACGTACAGTGTTGCAGACACGCATCATTGATCGTCAGCAAGCGATCCAGCAGTATACTCACCTTGACTCATTGTGAAGGCGTCGAATCCCACGGAGCACGTCGCTGCCACTGGTGGTGTGTAACCCAATGACGATAATGGACCCCCTTTTTATAAGCGTCGCACATCGCAAAGACATGAACACGCATGCGCCGCTCACATCCAATCAAAATTCCAAGCCAGCACGTCCATCACGGAAATGAAAGTTGAAAATTTTCCACAGGGCAACATGTCCAAACGCATACAAGACATTTCCTATGCAGACGCGGTACAGGTAACACACATGTTCAGGCTAGCAACTAGCGGAGCAGGACCTTCCCTGTTTATCGTAAGAGCTTCAGCATGGCGTCTTGGACTCCTTGACTTTTTCCACACCCAATTCCGTGGTAGATTCTGCTGCACAGTTCAAAGCATGCTCCTGTACTGTGATTAACGAATATGGTATCCATATCGATAAGCCTTCGTTCCCTGAATGTTGTCTCCTGGAGGTGAGGTAAAAACGTAAAGATTGACAATTCAGTATCGTCAAATACAGAGCCAATCATCAGTGTGTTGGTCATTCAGACTTTCTTTTTCATAAGGGAAATCACACATCATCAACGATGGTCCACATGGTGCAATGTCTGAACAACATTCATGATTCGTGTCAATCCTTGCTCATACATATATATCACTGTTGTCTCTTACTCCTCAGGTGCACACACAGGACTTGCTTATACATGGAAACGTTTTACTCAGAAAGGAGCCTAAATAAACAAGTAATAATAGCATTATTTGTGACATACTTTTGTGACGCTAAGAAACAAAGAACTGCTCACTGAACACATCAATAACAGCTGTTGAGTGATATAATTCAATGAATTAAGATGAAGATACTCCTCCACCTCTTCCTCTTCAAGTCTCTTAAACATTTAAGTTTTAGAGATAACCGTAAATATGTAATGTCAACAGAACTTGTTTTCCGTGTTTTAGTATCTTACTAAACATATACTACTACTACTGCTGCACTGAATTGGGGGCGACTGCTGCTTTTCCTGCTACCGCTATCAGGGGCGGATCAGTTCTTTTTTTCTCTTTTTTTATATATTTTTTTTTTTTGGGGGGGGGTTGTTCCAAACTGTTTTAAGAGCGGTGTGTGTGTGTGTGTGTGTGTGTGTGTGTGTGTGTGTGTGTGTGTGTGTGTGTGTGTGTGTGTGTGTGTGTTAAAGTGCTAAACCGAAACGTGATAGCAGGAGGCGGGGGGGGGGGGGGGGTGTTACAGTGCTCAACCGAAACGTGAAAGCGGGGGAGGGGGGGGGGGGGACGATCCTATAGGAGCGCTTGGAGCTCAGCCGAAACGTGAAAGGGGGGTGGGGGTGGGGTAGGAGTTTTCACTGCATAATGTTCCAATCTAGCGCATTCTGATGGTGATCATTACCACTTTCAGACAGCACATTTTGTTACTAATAAAAAAGTTGTTTTTTATTTATTTATTTTCTTTCTGTTTGGGGGGGGGGGGGGGGGGCCGGAAACCCCTGAAACCCCCCCCCTCTCTCGTCCGCCTCTGACTATTACTACTACTACTACTACTACTACTACTACTACTACTACTACCGCCACCACCACCACCGTTGGATTACGTCTCTTGAGAACTCTCGTGCTCGAGAGACAGGAAGGGACATAATAAAACAATGGACGTTACTACAATGTCTCGCCTCTTCATTCCTTACATTTAGCGACGAGAATGGGATTTCACCATGCATTTAATTGCCAGTAACAGTGTATAAGAGTGGTCCCTTGTGATTCAGAACCTTTAGATCTCACAGGTCAGTGTTGTTCCTGGAGAAAAACAAGGTTCGTCTGACCAAATTCATCTCTCTGCTGTGTCGCCAGCTGCAACGTCCAAAAAATTCAATTGGAACTTTCTGTAAATTGTGTCAAAATGGCGAAAAAGGGCATTTGATGAATTTAATCCTTCACTTGAAGAGTTTGAGTGCTATGTGGAGCGTCTTGCCATGTACTTTGATGCAAATTACATTGCTCATGAAAAGAAAAAGAATGTGTTTCTGTCCGTCATTGATGCCAAGTCCTACAGTCTTTTGAAATCTTTGTTATCTCCTGATCCACCTTCAACAGAGACTTATGATTGTGATGGGGAAGGTTGTTTACCAGATGCTATTTGAGATAGCCTTGCTTTTTCCTGCGGGGTGGTCCGAGGAATGCGTGCGTTTTCGCGGTGAAGGTTTTGGGGTGAGTTTGAGCTCTGTCCCGGGGGTGGTGGGTAATGGTTGTTCTGAGGTTTGGATCGTGCGAAGTTGTGAGTTACTTTTGAGATGAACGCTATGTTAAGAGAGAAAAATCAGTTAGCCGGCAGTCGGGGCTGATTCTGCCTTGCGGGGGAGTCCGCCTACAGCCAAGAGAGGGGAGAGGTCGGGCTGCCGTCAGTCTGCTGTACAGTCTACCTCCTGAGAAGAGAAGAGAGATGAGTCTGCTTTGAATGGGCAGTGAAGTGGCCTACTTTGAAGAGTCTACCTGTCGAGGAAGAAGAGAAGACGGAGGCAGACAAATTGAAGCCGACGAGAGAGAGATACGACGAACAGAGAGAGTGAGAAACAGAGCACGGGTGGAGGGAAAAGTTGGTGAAAACCTTTTTTTTATTGGGTCGACAGTTATGTTGTTAATGGCAGACCTGCACATTTTTATGTTCATATTATTAGAAGGCTGACCAATCTTGTTTTATGTTTATAGTCGAAGGTTGACAGATAGTTTACTTGTGTTTCGGTATTCTAATTTTGTTTTCCCCTTGGGAGTGATATCGTGTAAGACTTAGGTGTACATTTTTATGAGATTTGAATTATCAAGGAGGTGCTAGGGGAATCAGATAACCCAGTAACATTCTTTTTATTTTTATTTTCTTTTCTACCCCTGTTACGGGCATGTTTTTGTGAGTAAATATAAAAACATGTGTTGAACTCTGGGACCGAGTCATTTCGTTTGTGAATCCCCGTAACATGATGAATTTGTGAAAACACTCCAAGTCCAAGAGCATGTTTCACCAAATTCATTGGTCATGCCTGAAAGGTTCAAATTTCACAACAAACGTCAGTCAGAGCAGGAAAGAGTGAATAACTTTGGTGCTGATCTCAGACGCTTGGCGTCTACGTGTAACTGGCCAGTTTCTACCAGATGCACCCAGAGATAGGTTTGTGTGTGGTCTTTAGATGCTGCCACGCAGAAAAAGCTGCTGTCGGAGAAGGACCTTACATTTGCCAAAGCCAGTGAAATTGCTCAGTCTATGGAAGCAGCTGCTGCTCACTCTGCTGCTCTTCATCAGCAAGTCACTGAACAGCCAGCAACTCCAGAGGTCAACGCTGTTCAGAAAATTGCCTCAAAACTAGGCATATTTTTAGAGAATGCAGACAGCCGTCAAACAGAGAAGTGTTATCGTTGTGGCTTGCAACACACTTCAACAGACTGTCCTTTCAAAACCTACAAATGCAGTCACTGCAAGAAAGCGGATCATCTGGCTGCAGTTTGTCGCTCCAAGAGTAAGGAGAAATCTTCCTCAACCTCCTCAAACAAGTTTGTGACCAGCGATCAGTTCAATGTTGAACAAATCAACTACAGCACACTCCTGCAGAAGGTGAGCGGCCCGTACACAGTCAGTCTTCAGGTGGAAGGCAAGGTAGTGCAGTTTCAGACTGACACCGGAGCCTCAGTCTCACTAGTCAGTGAAAACTCATACAATAAAACTTGGGAAAAGAAGAAACTGCCACTGAAACAAATTAACACAGCGCTGAAAACCTACAAAGCCAGCAGATACCCGCTCTTGGACAAGCTGATGTCCATGTTTCACACAGAGAGAAGTCTGCCATGTTGCCCATCATTGTTGTTGGTGGAAAAGGACCAAATCTGCTTTGAAGAAACTGGATCCAGGGATTGAACATGGAGACGTCTGTGTTTGTGAATCACGTCACCGTGAAGCCTTTTGCCAAGAAGAAATTGAACGATTTCCAAAGCTGTTCAGTGATGAGTTGGGACAGGTCAAGTCATTTCCAGTCACACTTCACGTTGAAGATGCCTGCCAGCCAAAGTTCTACAAAGCTAGGACTATACATTATGCATTGAGAAGCAAGGTGGATGCCGAACTTCAAAGACTTGAAGATGAGGGCATCATTGAGCCAGTGAAGCACTCTTTTTGGGCCGCACCCGTTGTACCAGTTCTCAAACCTAACAGATCAGTAATGGTGTGCTGGGACTACAAGGTCATGGTGAACACAGATGCTAAAGACGACCTCTATCCCCTTCCACGCATCGAAGACCTGTTCAGCAAGGTTTGCTGGTGGAAAGAAGTTCACAAAACTGGACCTCACCCTTGCTTACCAGCAGCTGCCCCTTGTTGACGAGTCCAAAGACCTCACGACAATCAACACGCCCAATGGATTGTATCGGTACACACGTCTGCCCTATGGGATCTCTGCAGCGCCTGGTATTTATCAGAGAACAATAGACTGTTTGCTGCAAGGCATTCCTCAGATAGCAGCATTCAGAGATGACCTGATCACAGGTGACACAGATGAAAGTCATATTCTCCACCTCAGAGAAATTTTTCGCAGGCTTGATGTTGAAGGTTTCCGTCTAAACAAGGAGATATGTCAGTTCATGCTGCCTGAAGTCACTTACCTCGGTCATTGTTTCACAGTGGGAGGCCTCATCTGACAAAGTGAAGGCCGTACTGGAGGCTCTGACACCCAAGAACGCGACTGTGCTGGAGATTTCTTGGACTGGTCGATTTCTACGGCAAGTTCTTGCTTCATCTGTCCACAGTCTTGTCCCCACTGCTCAGTCTTCTTCGCCAGAATGTTGTCTTCAAATGGAGAGAGCAGCACACGCAAGCTTTCAAGAAAGTGAATGATCTACCACTGTCAGTTGATCTGTTGGTTCCCTTCAACCCTGATTTGGCGGTGGCCCTTTCGTGTGATGCTTCTGGAGTGGGCCTAGGAGCATCTCTAGCCCACAGGCTACGTGACGGCACTGAGCGACCTGTAGCATATGCCTCAAGATCTCTGAACAAAGTTGAGAAAAACTACTTTAACACTGAAAGAGAGGCCATTGCTGTCACATTCGGAGTCAAAAAGTTTCGAGACTACCTGTTCGGGCGTCATTTTTGGGTGTACAGCGATCACAACATGATTTTGTTCAACGAGCACAAGCCCATTCCTTCAGAAACATAGCCAAGAATCCAGCGTTGGGCCATGCTGCTATCAGGCTACGGTTACACCACAAGTTACAAGCCAAGTGCTCTCATGACGCATGCAGATGCTTCGAGTAGGCTGCCTATGCTAGCCACAAGACCTGATAAGAGTTTGTCCTCTTGATGGATAACTTGGACACAACTTCAGTTACCTCGGCAGACATTCAGAGAGACACAGGACAAGATTCTTCGCTGTCTCATGTCAAAAGGTACACACTGTCTGGATGGCCGTCTGAACTTCCACAGAAACTCAAAGCTGATCTAAAGCTTTACCAGAGTCATGAAGTCGAGTTCAGTGTTGAGAGTGGCTGCGTCATACAAAGAACAAGAGCAGTGGTACCCAAAGCTTGCAGAAAAGACATGTTAGGTGACCTGTATTTCTGACACCCAGGTGTCAACAAGATGAAGTCCCTCGCTCGATCCTACGTTTGGTGGCCAGGCATTGACAAGGACATTGAAACCTTGGTTCAATAATGTGAATCTTGTCAGCAAGTTCGTCACATGTGTGACTCCTCTTCATCCGTGGGAATGACCTGAAAAACCATGGTCAAGACTACATGTGGACTTTGTTGGACCGTTCATGGGCCACATGTACCTGGTCATTGTGGATTCACACTCCAAATGGAAGAAAGTGAAAATGATGACAAAAATCACAGCAGAAAACACCATTTCCTTCATCAGAGAGCGGTTTGCCACTCGCAGGTTGTCAGACACTGCTGTCTCGGACAATGGCCTGACCTTCACTCTTCACGAATTCAAGAATTTAATGCAAGGAAATGGCATTGTCATGTGCTGGTATCTCCCTACCACCCAGCATAAAACGGCCTCGCTAAGAGAGCAATACAGACTTTCAAAGCGTGCATGAAGAAGACGCATCCCAGGCTGTCACTACAGCAGAATGACGTGGTTGGGGTAGGTGGAAATGGCTCGACCACCAACCGGACAGTAAGAAAATAAAATATGGGATATTCCTTCCTCAGTCACTAATCACATTTAAAGACAAACACGTCACAAACAGAATTTAACGTCAAATCAACTAACTTATTACAGTCAACCTTACTCTCAATAAATGAACATACAAATGAAAACAAAACAAAAACAATTATTACAAATTAAAACCTCCGCACAGCGGGACAATATAATTAAAAAGTTCTTATAATCACTTTCTTATCCATCTTATCCATATTCCTCCTATGGAAAAGAAAAAGTGACCCTTTATATAACGACTAGTTGGTTTACCCGTCTCCACCTTTCCCCGTCTCCACCTTTTCCATTTCCCTCTCTCCCTAAATGACCGTATGTAGATACTTTCCCACCCCCTCACCCCCCTCCCTCTTATCATCACATGACATTCACCAAACATCAACGCGTAATGAGATGAGCTCGGAGCCATAAAACCTCGTGCATCACGAAGCACACGTTGGAGCCGAGTTGCCTCCCTTTGCCCTCAACAGTCCCATGACTAAAATGTTCCAGAGTGAATATCTCCGGAACGATCGGAGGTACGCCTTCCAAAACGCGACGACTACCCCCATCAAGTCACGGGGGAGCGACATGCCAAAATACGCGGAGATTCGTGCACGGGCGGCCGAACGCATAGACTGGATACACCGATACACAGATACACAGACAGGAAACCGTTTGGGTATTATATATATATAGATGCTGGACGCTAAAAAATCAATTATGCACCCCAAATTACACGTTCTGCACAAGCCTTTAAAAAACGCGTGCAAAACGTCGCAACAATGTGGAGTCAGCAAGTGCTGACACCGCATACCACTTAAAGGCGCATCACCACAGAGTCATATTAAAAATAATAAACCCAGTCGTGACACAGAACTTGGCAATTTTTCTGCATGACCAGCACACCACCACTCACTCTACTACAGGTGTTCATCCTGCAGAACTGTTGATGAAGAGAAGTTTGAAGACACGTCTCGACTTGATTCGACCTACCTTGACAAGAAAGGTCGAAGAGGCTCAGGCAGAACAGAAATTCTACCATGATCGCAGTGCGAAACACAGAGACTTTGCAGTTGACGACAAAGTGTATGCACGCATCTATGGATTTGGTCAGTCGTGGTTTCAGGGAACCATTGTTGAAATCACAGGCCTCCTCTCCCTCAAGGTCAAACTCGCTGATGGACGAATGCTTCGACGTCACTTTGACCAAGTCCGCAAACGATGGGCAGATGAACAGCTTCAGCAAGGCTCCCCTCTGCCCATGTCACTGGACTCCACTTTGCCCGATGACAGTCCCCAAACCGTCATCTTGCTCCTACATCCTGTTCTTCCTCCAAAGTCCACACAGTCGCCTTTAACACTAGCCCTAGACCCATCATCACCAGTGGCCAAAGGTGACTTTTCCCCTGTCACTCAAACTCGTACCAGCCTCACACAGGGTACAAGTCCTGGCATCGCCTGTTCTCCAGGGTCAGCTGGTCCATCTTCAGATGTTCGAGACAAAGGCATTCAACTCCGTTCCGGTCTTTGAGAGTCATCCCCTAGGCCAGCGATTTTCAACAAGCCTGTTCAAACCCTAGCTGAAAGACCCCAGAGAGCACGCAAGCCTCCTGATAGACTGGACTTGTAAAATATTTTGTTTTCTTTTCAAATGAAGTTTATTTCAGGGGATCATTTTGGTTTTATTTTTCTTTCTGGTTATCTTGCCATAAAAAGGAAACAGAAACATTTGTAAGGCTGAGTTCCAAGCGGAAAGAACATTGGTTCTATTCCCTGACTTTTGGTTCAGAGAAGTTTTGAACATTTTGTTTTGTGTTGTTGAAACTGAAAGGGGAGAGTGAGTGTTGGATTACGTCCCTTCAATACTCTCGTGCCAGAGAGACATGAAGCGAGAGAATAAAACAATGGACGCAACTCCAATGTCTCGCCTCTTCATTCCTTTCAGCTTGTTTGTTTTTTTGTTTTTTTTTTGGTTGTTTTCTTTTGGGGAGAGGGTGGGTATTTCGGTTGAGCGATGCACATTTTAAAAATGAAGTTTCCATGTATCCAAGTCAATATCATGGTATTCTGCCTTTCTGCATGTAACAAGGCGTATATGTGACCAGACTTTATCAGAGTTCCTTACATGTTTTACTAAAAGCTGGCAAGTATTTCTTTGGTGCTCTATCATTTTATCTAATTTTGTTTTGTTTAATATTCATTCCGAAGTCGAACATATTCAACCCTATCTAACTGGTTGAAAGTTTTCCCGAAAAGGCTAAGAGCGTAGTTTGCTATTTGCTTGGCTTGTAGACATTCTATATCGCACCATTTACTTTGACTTAAATTTTTCACGTGCTCACTTTGAGTCATGCACTCGGCACTGGATAATAACTTTTCCGCACTTATATTTAAAGCTTCATCTATGTTGTCACCAACAGTTTCGTTTGCATGTTACACAGTAGCCCGAAACTCAGCAGTCTGTAGATCTGACGGCATATCTTGCCCTTTATCCATATCTCTTATCAATTTGGAGACAGTTGTGCCTTTATAGTTAGTTCTTAGATCTCTGCTTTCTGGTCCTAGTATTATCTCTATGGGCATATGACTACAAAATGATCCCTAACCCTAAATTTTGCAATGTGATCACATTCGTCGAAAGAAATCGTACAAGAGTCGTTCACACTGGCACTCTGTTGCGAAACTCAAGTAAATCTGCCTTCTGTATCGCCATGCACATTTCAATTTACAATGAACATCCGGTGTACTCTGCAGAAGTCGTCAATAAAGGTTTTACTAAAACTATTTATAGTTAAGTCTTGTGGGTGTCTACATGTTCCTTGTTTATCACCTCCACGCTGATTTGTGTCTGCAGGTGGGGTGCCTTCATTTTCAATGTCGTCATCCACAGGATTCAGGTTCCATTTGCCCGTCCTTGCGTTAAAGTCTCCAAGTAACAACAGCGTTGCTTTCGGATGATTTTCTTGGAGCTCCAGAAACATCTATTAGCACTGCGGTGCATTTTGCATCTTTGTCGTTACAATATGGAGAGTCTGTTGGCGGTATGTTGACTGCAATCATAATTTATTCGTTATGGTTCATGTTTGTGAATCTTAGGATGGCTGTATTATCAACCTTACATCCCAGTTTTGTAACATTATCCGTAACCAACTTCTTCACTGCTATCGTAACACCCCCAGAACGCATGCCATGGTGCGACAGCTTCAGCGCAGAAGTAAGAAGCACTATATAATTGTTAAAGCACACAGAGAAATAAAGTGCTTCTAAAGTAAATGTTTCCATCAGGCAAGAAAAACGTTGGAACACCATCAAGTATTTTCTGGATTTAAGTCGTAGTCATTCATAACATACTCAAAGTCAACATCACTCTCGTTTTCACTCTCGCTCGACAGCTGCTACAACTACTTAATATAGTGATATGATGTTACACGCGCATAAGATCTGTTGCGTGCAGCCGACATTCCTGTAAACACTGTGATCGTGGTTTTGACCAGGCTGCCTACCAGTTAGTCATGCCTTCTGTGGTGTTCCTGCAGTCACGTTGACAAACAACCGGTAGTTTGCTTTTTCAGCTCGACAAACTTTGACCGTTTCCAACTGGTACGGCTTTATTGCAGCTTTGCGGACGGGAGCGATGTCAAACTGCTCGATCAACTTGTAGTCTGTTTCATGTATACCTCCTGCACTGACCCCAGAGTGACGTTGGAACAAGCAAGGAGAAAAGATGACGTCTATTGACTTGTCAATTCGATCAGAAGTTGATCAATATAGCTTTTTGACTCACATGCGAAGCAAAAGTGAGTCTATGTACTGAGCCGTGTCGTCCGTCCGTCCGGGCGGGCGTCCGTCCGTCCGGGCGGGCGTCCGTCCGTAAAAAACTTAAACGTTGGATTTTTCTCGGAGACTATTAAGTCTATCAACACCAAATGTGGCATGATGGTGTATGATGACAAGGCCTCAAAAAACATACATAGTGACTTGACCTTGCTTCAAGGTCAAGGTCACAGGAGCCATAAATGTGGTCTCAAAAACAGTCATTTTTCACATTTTCCCAATTTTCTCCCACGTTATTGAGAATGGCGACCTTAGCTACAAGTGGTATATAGGTCAAAGCAAGCCCTATCTTTTGATACCAGTTCGGTTGACCTTGCTTCAAGGTCAAGGTCACAGGAGCTCTTCAAAGTTGGATTGTATACATATTTTGAAGTGACCTTGACCCTGAACTATGGAAGATAACTGTTTCAAACTTAATAATTATGTGGGGCACATGTTATACTTTCATCATGAGACACATTTGGTCACATATCATCAAGGTCAAGGTCACTTTGACCCTTATGAAATGTGACCAAAATGGGGTAGTGAACCACTAAAAGTGACTATATCTCATGGTAGAAAGTGCCAATAAGCACCATTGTGCTTCCTATGTCTTGAATTAACAGCTTTGTGTTGCATGACCTTGGATGACCTTGACCTTGGGTCAAGGTCACATGTATTTTGGTAGGAAAAATGTGTAAAGCATTTCTTTGTGTATGATGTCATTGGTAGGTTTAGTTGTTTGACCTTGACCTTGAAGGTCACCTGAAGGTCAAGGTCATATAAAGGTCAAGGTCAAGCATGTGAGTCGTATGGGCTTTGCCCTTCTTGTTATCATCAGTATTCGGTATGCCGTTATCCTCGTAAAATTTTCATCAAATATGGTATCAAAAACACTCCTTAGTACTTTTTCTAAGAGACATTCTGCATCTGCAGGAGACACACTCTGGAAATCAAGCAGTCAACCATTTCCCCCCCAAACAAGGGGCAAAATACTCTGCAAACAATGCTCCCTTTAAGAGACGCAAACACTAGGCCAGAAAGAAACACAAGTGTACATTTGTTTAATGTTTCAAAAACATTATGCGACGAAACACCAGCACATTAAGCAACACAGTATGCTCTTAGCAAAATAGATTATTGTACAACCAGAAAAAAACCCTGTGGGCATGCATACTGACCTCCTCTTCCGCTCGATTAGTTACAATGTGATTCATTTGCTGTCATTGTGTCCTCAGACAAACCTGTGCTGTATACGTTTTTGTTATTTCGTCAATAATTGGAGAAAAATGTTAAAATGTCTGCTTACGCCGTAGGTCCTGCAAATTGCCAAAATTCCGTAAGAATTATGCAAAAAGAATGAGTCTTGACAGGTATTCAAGAGAGAAACAGCCCTCTCCATAAAAGACAAGGTCAAAGGCAACAATCCAGGCTTGACGACAGGATGGCGTGGTACCTAATGACGTTCCAAGCTCTGCTGTGATTAGGTTCTCGTGAAGGCAAGGCAGTGGTGCCTGTGGCGTAGGAAGCTGGTTCTGTGTGGCGTAGGCAGCTGGTTCTGTGTTGCGTAGGAAGCTGGTTCTGTGTGGCGTAGGAAGCTGGTTCTGTGTGACGTAGGAAGCTGGTTCTGTGTGGCGTAGGAAGCTGGTTCTGTGTGACGTAGGCAGCTGGTTCTGTGTGGCGTAGGCAGCTGGTTCTGTGTGGCGTAGGAAGCTGGTTCTGTGTGGCGTAGGAAGCTGGTCCCGTGTGGCGTAGGAAGCTTGTTCTGTGTGGCGTAGGAAGCTTGTTCTGTGTGGCGTAGGAAGCTGGTTCTGTGTGGCGTAGGAAGCTGGTTATGTGTGGAGTAGGAAGCTGGTCCCGTGTGGCGTAGGAAGCTGGTTCTGTGTGGCGTAGGAAGCTGGTTATGTGTGGCGTAGGAAGCTGGTTAGGAGTGACGTAGGAAGCTGGTTCTGTGTGGCGTAGGAAGCTGGTTCTGTGTGGCGTAGGAAGCTGGTTCTGTGTGGCGTAGGAAGCTGGGTCTGTGTGGCGTAGGAAGCTGGTTCCATGTGGCGTAGGAAGCTGGTTCTGTGTGGCGTAGGAAGCTGCTTATGTGTGACGTAGGAAGCTGGTCCCGTGTGGCGCAGAAAGCTGGTTCTGTGTGGCGTAGGAAGCTGGTTATGTGTGACGTAGGAAGCTGGTTCTGTGTGGAGTAGGAAGCTGGTTCCGTGTGGCGTATGAAGCTGTGACGTAGGCAGCTGGTTCTGTGTGGAGTAGGCAGCTGGTTCTGTGTGGAGTAGGAAGCTGGTATCTTGTGGCGTAGGAAGCTGTGACGTAGGAAGCTGGTTCTGTGTGGCGTAGGAAGCTGGTTCTGTGTGGCGTAGGAAGCTGGTCCCGTGTGGCTCAGGAAGCTTGTCCCGTGTGGCGTAGGAAGCAGCTTCTGTGTGGAGTAGGAAGCTGGTATCTTGTGGCGTAGGAAGCTGGTTCAGTGCGGCGTTAGAAGCTAGTTCTGTGTGGCGTAGGAAGCTGCTTCTGTGTGGAGTAGGAAGCTAGTTCTGTGTAGTGTAGGAAGCTGGTCCCGTGTGGCGGAAGAAGCTAGTTCTGTGTGGCGTAGGAAGCTGGTACAGTGTGGCATAGGAAGCTGGTTCTGTGTGGAGTAAGGCTGGTTATGTGTGGCGTAGGAAGCTGGTCCAGTGTGGTGTAGGAAGCTGGTCCCGCGTGGCGTAGGAAGCTGATCACTAGTGGCGTAGGAAGCTGGTTCTGTGTGGCGTAGGAAGCTGGTCCAGTGTGGCGTAGGAAGCTGAATCTGTTTGGCGTAGGAAGCTGGTCCAGTGTGGCGTAGGAAGCTGGTCCCGTGTGGCGTAGGAAGCTGGTTGCGTGTGGCGTAGGAAGCTGGTTCTGTGTGGCGTAGGAAGCTGGCCCCGTGTGGCGGAAGAAGCTAGTTCTGTGTGGCGTAGGAAGCTGGTCCAGTGTGGCGTAGGAAGCTGGTTCCGTGTGGCGTAGGAAGCTGGTTCTGTGTGGCGTAGGAAGCTGGTCCCGTGTGGCGGAAGAAGATAGTTCTGTGTGGCGTAGGAAGCTGGTTCTGTGTGGCGTAGGAAGCTGGTTATGTGTGGCGTAGGAAGCTGACAGCGTGTGGAGTAGAAAGCTGGTATCTTGTGGCGTAGGAAGCTGGTTATGTGTGGCGTAGGACGCTGACAGCGTGTGGAGTAGGAAGCTGGTATCTTGTAGCGTAGGAAGCTGGTTCTGTGTGGCGTAGGAAGCTGGTTATGTGTGGCGTAGGAAGCTGGTTATGTGTGACGTAGGAAGCTGGTTATGTGTGACGTAGGAAGCTGGTTCTGTGTGGCGTAGGAAGCTGGTTCTGTGTGGCGTAGGAATCTGCTTCTGTGTGGAGTAGGAAGCTAGCTCCGTGTGGTGTAGGAAGCTGGTTCTGTGTGGCGTAAGAAGCTGGTCCCGTATGGCGGAAGAAGCTAGATCTGTGTGGCGTAGGAAGCTGGTCCAGTGTGGCGTAGGAAGCTGGTTCCGTGTGGTGTAGGAAGCTGGTTCTTTGTGGCGTAGGACGCTGACAGCGTGTGGAGTAGGAAGCTGGTATCTTGTGGCGTAGGAAGCTGGTTCTGTGTGGCGTAGGAAGCTTTTAGCGTGTGGCGTAGAAACTGGTCCCGTGTGGAGTAGGAAGCTGGTAGCGTGTGGAGTAGGAAGCTGGTAGCGTGTGGCGTAGGAAGCTGGTACAGTGTGGCATAGGAAGCTGGTTCTGCGTTGCGTAGGAAGCTTGTCCCATGTGGCGTAGGAAGCTGATTCAATGTGGCGTAGGACGCTGATAGCGTGTGGAGTAGGAAGCTGGTCCTGTGTGGCGTAGGAAGCTTGTCCCATGTGGAGTAGGAAGCTGGTAGCGTGTGGCGTAGGAAGCTGGTAGCGTGTGGTGTAGGAAGCTGGTAGCGTGTGGAGTAGGAAGCTGGTATCATGAGAAGTAGGAAGCTGGTTCTGTGTGCCGTAGGAAGCTGGTTCTGTGTGGCGTAAAAAGCTGGTTCTGTGTGGCGTAGGAAGCTTGTCCCATGTGGCGTAGGAAGCTGGTACAGTGTGGCATCGGAAGCTGGTTCTGCATTGCGTAGGAAGCTTGTCCCATGTGGCATAGGAAGCTGGTTCTGCGTTGCGTAGGAAGCTTGTCCCATGTGGCGTAGGAAGCTGATTCAGTGTGGCGTAGGACGCTGATAGCGTGTGGAGTAGGAAGCTGGTATCTTGTGGCGTAGGAAGCTGGTTCTGTGTGGCGTAGGAAGCTGGTTATGTGTGACGTAGGAAGCTGGTCCCGTGTGGCGTAGAAAGCTGGTTCTGTGTGGCGTAGGAAGCTGGTTATGTGTGACGTAGGAAGCTGGTTATGTGTGGAGTAGGAAGCTGGTTCCGTGTGGCGTATGAAGCTGTGACGTAGGCAGCTGGTTCTGTGTGGAGTAGGCAGCTGGTTCTGTGTGGAGTAGGAAGCTGGTATCTTGTGGCGTAGGAAGCTGGTTCTGTGTGGAGTAGGAAACTGGTTCTGTGTGGTGTAGGACGCTGGTTCCGTGTGGCGTAGGAAACTGGTTCTGTGTGGCGTATGAAGCTGGTTCTGTGTGGCGTAGGAAACTGGTTCTGTGTGGCGTATGAAGCTGGTTCTGTGTGGCGTATGAAGATGCTTCTGTGTGGCGTAGGAAGGTGGTCGCGTGTGGCGCAGAAAGCTGGTTCTGTGTGGCGTAGGAAGCTGGTTCTGTGTGGCGTAGGAAGCTGGTCACTAGTGGCGTAGGAAGCTTTTCCCATGTGGCGTAGGAAGCTGGTACAGTGTGGCATAGGAAGCTGGTTCTGTGTGGCGTAGGAAGCTGGTTCTGTGTGGAGTAAGAAGCTGTTTATGTGTGGCGTAGGAAGCTTGTCCAGTGTGGTGTAGGAAGCTGGTCCCGCGTGGCGTAGGAAGCTGGTCACTAGTTGCGTAGGAAGCTGGTTATGTGTGGCGTAGGAAGCTGGTCCCGTGTGGCGTAGGAAGCTGGTCCCGCGTGGCGTAGGAAGCTGGTCACTAGTGGCGTAGGAAGCTGGTTATGTGTGGCGTAGGAAGCTGGTCCCGTGTGGCGTAGGAAGCTGGTCCCGCGTGGCGTAGGAAGCTGGTTATGTGTGGCGTAGGAAGCTGGTTATGTGTGGCGTAGGAAGCTGGTCCCGTGTGGCGTAGGAAGCTGGTTCCGTGTGGCGTAGGAAGCTGGTTCCGTGTGGCGTAGGAAGCTGGTCACTAGTGGCGTAGGAAGCTGGTTATGTGTGGCGTAGGAAGCTGGTTCCGTGTGGCGTTGGAAGCTTGTCCCGTATTGAGATGCGCGGGCTTATAACTAGCGATGGAAATATACCTAATACGTCATGGGGATTTCGTCGGCTCCTCCGTTCACGGACGTTACTCCGGCATCTAGCTCTGAAAGCCATTCTGGCATATTGTTTGGATTTTCATACTTTTGTAATCGATTCGGAAAGTGTCATTTACGTACGAAAAAGAATTAAATTACAAATGAAACATGTAGGGACGAGTATCATCACATTTTGTGTCAGTTAGGTGGCTGCTGACGACGATCATGCAGAGGTCAATCCACCGATATATTTTTTAATTGCTTTTTTAATTGCAGAAATGCAAATCCCGTGGTACCTTGCACATCAGATACTACTCTTGCAGCATTATGTGCGATCGCTCTGTGTCTGTAACGTGTAACTGATTGGGAATGGACCGTTGCGTTTGCTTGAGAGAATCCGACAAGTGATAAACTTAAGTGCCATATCTGTGTCTTGTCTAAAATCTTTCAAGGTACACATGCAGATTTGCAACAGTAATGTTGTCGGTAGTTCGTGTTGTGAGTTGTTATGTGTATTCAGGCTTTTGATTACTCTGCAACACTACCTGTGAAAGTTTACACAGATGAAGTTCATCACGACGGCATTGTCACATAACGCATTGACATGTGGACATTTTGCTAGGAAATCTGAAGTCCTTTTACCGTTGTCTTTCCAGGGTCGCAGATGTTTTTAATATCTTCGGCAGCACAATGACATATATCTGGGTGTCTTTTATGGAAGATGAGGAAAAACAAAATAGCAGCTTGATTATACAGTCACTTCTTGTAATCTGTGTACACTAGCAGTGCATCATTGCGTCATGCACAGAAGATTTTTAAAAGAATTTGCCTTACTTGTTTTCTCAATAAAATTGCTGAAATGACAGCTTCAAATTCCTCTCATTCCCAGAAATATACGTTCCATCAATATTGTTTTCCCATTAATTTCACAATTATATATATGGCACAAATATTTCGGTCAAACCCAAAACTTGGATGCACACACACGCGCGCACACACACACACACACACACACACACACACACACACACACACACACACACACACACACACACACACACACACACACACACACGCAAGCATGCACATCTCTGAATTCATATTTATGCACAAGCACATATGAACCTAATGAACAAACACACTCATCAAAACATGCATAATATTGCTCATATAGTGACATGATATATGGGTACACACACAGATTGCTTATCACTGCATTTCATGTTAATGTGATTTCAGAGAGAATGCAGACAATTGCAATTCAATGAAATTAGTATTTTCTTTTGCAAGCCCCTGAACACATCTCCATATTCATCCTTTGCGGCATTGTTACTCCATCTTAGCCATGCTAACATGGATGATGCAAGAAAAAGGATACCAAGACAGGAGTTTTGGGGTCCACAATGGATGTCTAGGCAGGAGCCATCCTACATTCTCTCTTTTGTTTGAACATTCCTTTCACTTTGCCTCTTGCATCTTTGTCATCTTCATTCTATCAAATTTTTTCATGTGCTTTACCCTTCTTCTCTCCTTGTGTTAATAGCAGACATAAGCACTTAAGAGCATGTATGATGTCACAGACAGTTGTTGACTATGCGAAATCAATCGTTTTGAAAAAAAACGGCCGTCGAATTAGACAGAGACAGTTAAAGGGATAAGTCCTTAGCAGTGGGGGTCAAATGCGATTTACAAAGTTATTTTACGACAGGATCAACCGTGAATGACCAATGTAAGCCAAGAAAACACTGACAGTTTCAGAATGACGTTGTATTCAGCAGTTGTGATGCCGTGGGAAATTCAAATCCTCGCTTCCACCCACATAGAATGGTGTTTTACAGACCCCATGGAAAGGTAAGACCTTGTTTAAAACTGGGAATAAAACCACTTTTCATGCTGTAAATATCTTCAAGGCTCTCGGAGATACTAGAAAAATGGTCCTAGAAGCAAGAACTATCTACGACTCAGTTTTGACAAAAATCAGATCAGAAACTTGACGTGCGTTTTCTTTTGCTTGCCGGGGCCCGTATGCCTGAGAAGGAGTGAAAATTCCTCATGAGCAAGACTTACTACTAAAGTAATTACTTTCGAACCTACGTCAGAAGTTACTTGCTATTCATGGGCGATGAATTGCATCGTAGTTGTGACTGTAGAGGTATGTAGTAACTAGCTAGGGAGATCCCGGGAATTCCGTCTTTGTGCGCATGTGCAATCGTCTTTGGCTGTCGTCTGCTTGTTGACAGATAAAGCATTGTGCTCGCATGCAAGTCCTCTTGCAACTCATCTGCAATTTCCCATATTTCATGGCGGTGAAATCTACATTTATTGTGTATTTCGTCGTCATCGAACGAATCAAGTGCATTCGTGCTGTCGATATTCTGTCCCGTCTCCTTCGTTGCAGTTGCAGGTGAACGCTGTCATCTTTCGTGTTGACATACGCTGCAGCCTCAGCTCACACTTTTCCCACCAAACCCGTGAGTCCCTAGCGTACGTCGACACACATGTCCTCGTTTAAAAAAAATGAAACAATTTAATTTGAACGGTGTTTTCATAACACAAATGCAATTCAAATATATCGTTTTCATGGCATCTGATAAACTAACTTTGTACACAATGTCAACAGATGCTTCAGCGTTTAGGTGCGTCGACCCGCATTTCCATTTTTCAAATGTAGGAGCAATTGTCACAGATGCAAGATCCAAACCTGAAATACTCGCCAAAATTGCTCAGACCACAGCAGCACTCACAAAATTCAAGACCATCTGGAAGGACAGGAACATAGCCCTCAGCACAAAGATCAGACTGATGCGCGCCCTGGTCATGTCCATATTTTTGTATGCCTGTGAGTCATGGACGCTAACAGCTGACTTGGAGAGAAGGATACAGGCCATGGAAATGAGATGCTTTCGACGACTCCTCGGCATCTCCTACAAGGACCGCATCACAAACGAGGAAGTCCGAAACAGAATCAGGCAAGCCATCGGGCCCCATGAAGAACTACTGACCACTGTGAAAAGACGCAAACTAAAGTGGTATGGGCACGTCTCACGATCGTCAGGGCTTGCCAAGACTGTGCTACAAGGCACAGTAAAAGGAGGGAGGAGGAGAGGCAGACAAAGGAAAAGATGGGAGGACAACGTCTCAGAGTGGACAGGGATGAGGCTCAGCGAAGCCTTGAGACAGTCCGAGAGGCGAGAGGAATGGAAGAACTGGTTGCCAGATCATCTGTGGTGCCCCAACGGTCGTCCAGACTACGGGACAAGTGAAGTGAAGTGAAGAAGTGAATGTATATATGTATGTATGTATGTATGTATGTATGTGTGTATGTGTGTATGTGTGTGTATGTATGTGTGTATGTATGCATGTATGTATGTATGCAACAGGTACGAGTGGCTAAAAACATTGAGCTCTCCCATTGCACGGGAATATATTCAGGGACTTTTCCTGGCGTTCTTGGCGCTGGTGATAATGTCAGTGACGGGTGCGGTGCTTGTGCTGGTGGTGCCGGCATTTTGAGAGCGTATGGCAAGAGTGATGTCAGTGGTTTTCATGGTGGATGAGACAGTGGTGATGGTAGTAATGCTGCTGAAGATACTGATGATGGCGGTGATGATGTTGATTATGATATTGCTGATGATGACTAATACTGCAACAGTAATTTCGTTTCATATTTCCTTTTACCATGTAGACCTGTGAT
>JAWQFJ010026719.1:0-12500 GCA_034096865.1 Theodoxus fluviatilis | reverse complement strand
TTGTGTCTGTCAGCATGTTGTCCCACTCAAGCTGACTCTGACTTGCATATGATGGGTGCAAGTACAAGTAACACAGCACTTTGCAATAGCTTTTCCATCTTGCATGGCTATTTTGGAGCATTCTGTGAACCCGAGTCAGTAGTGACTCTGGCACAGTTCGCAATGAATGCGTAATAGACTTGACCCTTCGCATTACAGCGTTGCGCCAAAAATAGTTCGTTCTGATACTATTTTTTCCTTCACTTTGTACAGAAATCATTCAGATGTCGAAGCTTGTTTCCATTTCAACACACACATTTTATTTTATCGAATAAACGCTTGTTTATTGCCTCAACAAGAGTAAGTTAAGAGTTTTGTGCGAAATAGTCTTAGAAATACTTTAATTGCATATGTCAGGGAGCAGATCGGCTATCCCACAAGCCTCTCGTGTGACCTCCATTTGCATATTTCGGACGAAAACCTTCCATTACTTGATGTCAACTGGGCTAGAGACACTTTCGCCGGTAGAATGATTTTGGAGCAAACAAACAAGAAAAGCGCTTTTTAAAAACCAAAGAGCGTTTCATGGAGTGTGAGAGTTGCAGATCAAAGCAACAAAGGAAATATTCAACGATAAACAACGATAACAAGTCATCTTTATAACACTGAGAAACATAAAATTCCAAAGGTAAAGGCGGTTAGAAGTATTTTGGAAGAAGTCTTGCAGGCAGGCCTTCCAAGTCTGAGCGTGTTTTGCTTGGCTTTGCAAAGAGGATTAGGAGCCAAAGCACCGTGCCAGCGCCCACGTGCCGGAGTCCTGTCTAGTCATGCCTACACCGTCGTCAAGGAACAGCAACAGCCTCTCCTTATAAGGCAAGGTGTCAAGCCTAGGCCTGACCACGAGAGAGGAGAAACACCCCTCTCCATAAAAGGCAAGGTGTCAATCTACCCTCCTAGGCCTGACCACGAGATAGGAGAAAGAGCATGTTTCAAGACCACATTACAGGCTCCACGACTAGATGGCGTGGTATATCGTTATCCAGGAAGCTCTGCTGTGATTGGCTGCTTGTGGAGGCAGGGCCCTGCTGCCTCGCACTGGTCTACATCGATCGGTGCACAGAGCTGTCGTGACTTGTCTTTTGCGCCTGGCACGCACACTCGCCGGGTGACGCTTCCGAAGCGGTTAGACATTAATTTGCAATGGATGCATGTTTCTGGAAATCAATCCCACCGCTCTCAACAATGCCTTGGCGACATCAACAGCGAGCCAGAAGTCACGCGCAGTGAGCGTGCAGCCGCGGAGCTGTTTCTGCCTGAACAGGTAGTGTGAGAAGGGGAGCCAGCCAATGTTTTGCCATCTAAATAAAACAGTTTGATCCACACACAAAACCGACTGAGGTGCGTTCCCCCAGAGTGTGCTATACTGGTCCACTCCAATACATGTGGTGGTTTCGGTCTTTTTTGTGATCGCTGCAAGCAGACACGAGTCGATATCACCACTGGAGCGAACAAGCAGGCACTGCCTGGCTTTGGAAACAGATATGTAACAAGAACTGACTGGTTGGATGTCACATATGCTTACAGCGATAGCTGGAAAAAACACGAAAAAACAAACACACGAGAACGCCCTTCCGATTTCCCTGGACTTGCATATCGTGGGTTTGGGAAATGTACCTCTGGAATAAGAATAGGGAATACCTTTGATATTGTGCAGTTTCGTGAACGTAAAACGCGATCATTATGAAATTGCTATTATCAATAAAGGTGACAAGGAAATCTTTCCTTCACTTCTCCACGTATCAAAACGTACCCACCACCACACCCTTCTATATATCAGAAGTTCTTGGCCGTTTGTGCAGCTTTCTGACGAACGTCAAAATGCTCATGTGACCTGTCCCGGCAAGCAGCAGAAAGCGCGCCAAGTTTCTGACCTGATTTTTGTCGAAGCTGAGTTTAGATGGTTCTTGCTCCTGGGCCCATGTATGTTACATCTCCGAGAACACTGAAGGTATTTATAGCCTGAAAGATGCTCCTATTCCCAGTTTTAGACGTGGGATCTGTTAAACACAAATTCTGCTTTATATGTACTCTGTGTGTGTGTGTGTGTGTGTGTGTGTGTGTGTGTGTGTGTGTGTGTGTGTGTGTGTGTGTGTGTGTGTGTGACTGTTTGATGTGGAACGTCTCAGTTTGTGCATTTTCACGCATTTCTTACAGGCCTTTGTTCAAAGTTGTGGCACGGCATGCAGTCTCAGACAAGCGGCCTGAACCGCTCGACAGACATGCCTCGGTCACCACAGCGTTTGCAAAATGGGCAGGATGGCCTTAGGGGCGAGTGCTTGGACACGGTGTGTTGTTCTGAATATCGACCGCTACGCATTCGAAATAATAACCAAAATAAAAAGTCTTCCGATGATTTAGTTCATGGGAACACCCGTCTAAATTTCACCACCGAATGTAACACTAGACACACTCGAGGTAACAGTCGCCAGCCCATTCTCCACACTTGTTTTTTGTTTTCCGCGTGTTGCCTCAGTGTGTGAAATCACCCTCAACGATTGTCCTTTCGGTCAAGTCAAAACAGCTTCATGGCCAAGTGTGGAGGTAAGTCGTAGACAACAGCTTGGTCAGTGCACAAGGATGTTTGATGCTATCAATATAGAGAGAACCTTTGGAAAATCTCGCTCATTTTTCGGAAAGGCATTTATGACTAAATGTGACCAGCCACGACAAAACCAGTGCTAAGTCGCGCGGCACTATTTTGCGCTACGACTGAAAAAAGGCAGGGAGGGTCACTCTGGGTGATTTTCACTTTTTGATGAAAATAGATTCTACATGGTTCAAACTATCATGCCAGTAAAGGAAACATTTTGAAGAATGATATTTTGATGGTAAAATAAAGACTTTTGTGTTATGTATTGTTTCAAAAGCTCCCTGTAATTAGCGTTAATTGCCTCATTTTAGCCGCAATAAACACACCTAAACCCTTGCAGAACCCCTTCATGTTATATACCGTTACAAAGGCCGCTCTCTCGGCGTTCCCGCTCTGTGCATGTCGAAGAAAAATAAGGTCAGCTATTTTTGGAAACGGAGTTTGAAATACCGTTGCTAAGGTGTTTAATGTCTGAAGAGGGTAAATCTTCTGAGACCGTTTTTTCAAAATGACAGCTGCTTCAGTACCCAACTTGAAATGCCTGTAACTCCTATTCTAATTAACTCACACTGTTCATTCTCATATCAAAACAAACAGAAATGAATGCAGAATTCAAAAGTATTAAAACCCCATTTTGTCCAAAAATGGACTTAGCACTGGTTTTGTCGTGGCTGGTCACAAATATTCTGAAGAGTTGAAATAGTCGAAATCGATTGACGAAAGTGGGAAACAGTGATATTGGAAGCCCTTTCTCGAGAAACGATGCTCCAGTGTAGTGTGGTAAAAGCCAATACGATACGTACGTTATTATTTGGTAAATTATACCATGCAGACGCAAGCATGCATGCACACACGCACACCCGTGCACATCTTCACCCATATGCACGGCTCGCGCTATCACTTATACGCGCACTACGATCAAAATCATACTCGTGCAAAAGTTTAAAACACACAAAAGCGTTACACTCACGCACATTTAAGCTTACATAGTTTCGGACCAGCACGTATACATGACGCTTACAGAAACATACGTACGCTTGTGCGCGTACTCATGATCAGACACACACATACTATAACACACATACACGTACACACACATAAACACACATACACACACACACACACACACACACACACACACACACACACACACACACGAAGCGAGAAATATGGATTTGCAGAGCGCTGTTGATATGATACTTCATGGCGGCATCTTCACAAGATGTCCATACCAGCACGAAAGGACGTGACATCGTACCTGGAAACAGGACGGGGAAGACGGGTCGTGACAAGTCTGTGCTCCTCCTCTCAGTGGACATGCGCTTGCCTTGCTCCACCTACAGCCAATCACGGCTCCGATTACAGGCAGAGAAGTGACGTCATTACATACCGCGCCATCTTGAAACCAGGTCCGGCGGGACTGTGGCTTGACACCTTGCCTTATAAGGAGAGACTGGTGCTGCTCCTTGACGACGGTGTAGGCATGACTAGACAGGACTCCGGCACGTGGGCGCTCGCACGGTGCTTTGGTCAGAGTCCTCTTTCGCAAAGCCAAGCAAAACACGCTCAGACTTGGAAGGCGGGAGTTCTAATAACTACTCAGCACTTCTACCTATGGTTAATGACGCTTCTCAGTGTTGTGCAAACGACAGGTGGTGGTTGTTTTTCATTTAATCCTTCGTTGCCTATGTCTGCAACTCTCTCACTCCTCCATTAAACACCTGGCACACGTTTTGAAAGTGCTTGCCGTGTTCCCTTACTCTAGAACCCTGTGGGTTGGGGGTTGAAGAATTGACCCACCGCTTCATCCTACGCGATTCATATGAGGCGAATAAATAAGGACCTCGTGACGTGCTTACTCTAAACGTTTCTAGTGATTTTCGTGCTTGATGGCCTTACATAGCCTACAAGGGCGGAGAGGCCGTAAATCCTATCCATCCATCCATCCATCCATCCATCCATCCATCCATCCATCCCCTACTCTACCATAGTCATGGGAGATGGAAAAGCTACCACGGTGTGTTGTACGTGCTACTTGCACTCATCATCTGCAAGGCAATATCTCCCCTTGAGGGAAATAAGTTGACAGACAAGACATTTTGTTCTAATGACCGGTGCTCGCATTGGCACCAAGAAGGCAAATGGATGGATGTGCAATGGCTGAGCAAGAATACTTTAGTGGTAAAAAGTGGTTTCAAATAACGGTTTTGATTTCCATTTTCAGCCATCACGGGACGTTTTTTTTATCGGTCTGTATATAATGTGTACTGTCCGAAAATGGTGTCGTATATCTACATATCTTACTCAAAATATTTCTGACCCGATCCGGCACGAAGTTTTCTAAAAGTCGAATATGACGATTCTAAGTCATCACTGCCATTTAAAACCGTAGAACTAGAGCTTTACTCTGGTACAAGATTGATATTGCGAACTGCTGTCCACTACGCGCAAATCAGTCGTTTTGAGAAAACGACCATCGAAGTTGACAGAGACAGTGATTGCGAAAAGTCCTTAGCAGTGGGGGTGGGATGCGTTTTACAAAGTGATTTTACGACAGGATCAAACGTGAACGACCAAGGCAAACCAAGAAATGACTGACGATTTCATAGTTTCGTAGTATGTAGCAGTTGTGATGCCGTGGGAGATCAAATCCTCGATTCAATCTGCAAAGAATGGGTGCTCTAGAGACCCCACGGAAATAAGAGCACTTGTCTAAACTGGGAATTAAAGCATCTGTCAGGCTGTTAATATCTTCAAGGCTCTCGGAGATGCCAGATAAATGGTCCTAGGAGCAAGAACCATCTAAAACTCAGTAGAAATTGTTTTAGGTAAAAAGCAAAACAGACCTAAACATGTCTATCCAGAAACAACCAGAATAATTTGGGATGAGGACAAAGTTCAAGAGCTCATGAGCGAACTAAATAGACCAGAACTTCAGCTCAAGATAAAAACAACTTCTGATATGATAGATACCGATATAGAATTAGCTGTGCAAAGTGTTACGCAACAAATGATATCTAAGGCAGAATGCATGCCGCGCACCATAAAATAAAATTCCTAAAATATTCAGCTTGGTGCCAAATAGTATGACAGACTGCAAAGAAGCAAAGATAGCAGCTAACATAGCTCTATACATGTACAGAAATACTATGATTAAAACGGACAAAGATAGGTATACACAACTCAGAAGTGATTACACAAAGACCATTCAAGAAAATAAAATTTAGAACACATCAAAATTATGTCCAGGTGCAACCGTCTGTACTATATGGATCGGAAATCTGGGGGCTAACTAGACGGCCCGTCATAGAGAAGGCGCACCTTTTTGCATGTAAACGATTTCTCAATCTGGACATAGAGTCTTCCAGTACAACTCGGTTATGGTGAACTGGGAAGATATCCGCTACACATCAATGCTCTGGTCAAAGCAGTGAAATACTGGCTAAGAATAAATAAGCAGAATGCATGAAAACAGACTTCCAAAGCAAGTTTACCTCATGCTACAAAATCTTCAAGTCACAGAAGAGTATGATTGGAGGAGATTGGTAGGAAAATGTCTATCACAGCTAGGATTGGGATATGTCTGGGAAAACTCGGGTACAAATAATGTAAAAGGTCTCCCTCGAGTACTTAAACAGAGACTGCGTGACTGTTTCCGACAGGAGGGGGGCAGCCAAGATTGAAGGTAGTGACAGATTTGTGATGTACAAATCATTTAAAAACGTTTCTGAGTGTGAAAGCTATCTCAATTTTATCAATATAGAGAAATTTACAGACTTCTTTATACGTTTTAGGTTGAGAAATAATGAGATAAAATGCAATGCGAGATTCAGAGCAAATGTCTCCGATGAAAGATGTCCATTTTGTAATGATGTTGAACCCGAAATCCACTTTCTTTTCTATTGTCCTGTGTATTCTGACATAAGAAACAAGTACATAGCAAAATATTTGCAAACGAACAGACATAATGGAATAGCACAAAGGATAAATGGAAATGATATACAAAGGACTCGAGACAAAAATGTCGGAGCTGTACATAGTCTCTTCTATGACTATTAACTAAAATGAATTAATCAAAACTGGCTGCAGCGAAGAGACAGGTCATGCCAGATGCGGCCCAAACTCCCTCATTGTTAATGTCAGATATTGTGTAATAAACATGTAAATGTGTGCATGATTGTTGCTTGGGACATTGAGAGACTGCTACGTCAGTCATTATGAGCTTCACCTTGAGACTCGCACTTGTATTGTTCCACAAACATTATAATTGCCGTAAAACTGTAACTGTTTTAGCACATTTTGCACAGATGAATCCATATGTTTTAATGCATTTTTTAATGCCAACCAAATGTACGCTTGTTATAACCATGATGGGTCGTCGGCCGAAATAAATTCAGACAGTCAGTCTCTCTCTCTCTCTCTCTCTCTCTCTCTCTCTCTCTCTCTCTCTCTCTCTCTCTCTCTCTCTCTCTCTCTCTCTCTCTCTCTCTCCCTCCCCCCCCCCCCTCTCTCTCTCTCTCTCCCTCTAACACACACACACACACACACACACACACACACACACACACACACACACACACACACACTGGAAGGAGATTTCCATTATTTTATATTCTGCTTACTGACAAACTTATTGAGGATCGCGTTTTACATTTGAAGCATGGTGATGTGTGGCCGGGGTGTAGCATGGCTCGAGCAGGCAGGGAGTGTAGAGACGGTGTACTTGCCTCTCTCCCTTCACTCCGTCCAAGGAATCAGCAGACAAGAAGACGTGGCATAAAATTTATCAATCTTTATGACTAGACAGGACTCTGGCACGTGGGCGCTGTCACGGTGCTTTGGTCCCAAACCCCATTTGCAAAGCCAAGCAAAACACGCTAAGACTTAGATGGCCTCCTTGCATTTATTTCTAATAAAGTACTCACCACTTCTGCCTATGGTTTATGATGCTTCTCAGTGTAGTAAAGGTGATTAATGATCGTTATATTTCGTTCAATCATTCGTTGCCTATTGGCCTGCCACTCTCTCACTCCTGCATGAAACACCTGGCATACGTTTGAAAGTACTTGCCATGTTCCCCTACTCTGCAATAGTCATGGGAGATGGAAAATATATCACAGTGTGCTGTGCTACTTGCACATCATCTACAAGGCAATATCTGCCTGGTAGGGAAAACTTCTTGACAGACGATATGTTTTTTTCTGACGACCGGTGCTCGCACTGGCAAAAGAAGACAAACGGATGGATATGCAATGGCTGAGCAAAAATACTTTAGTGGCAAAAACTAGTTTTCAAATAATGGTTTTGAAATCTACACTCAGCCCGCACGGAACGATTTTTATCGGTCTGTATATTATCTGTACTGTCCCAAAATGGTGTCGTGTATCTATATATATATTACTTAAAAGTTGTGTGACCTGATCCGGCAAAAAGGTTTTTTTTTAGTCGGATTTGACAACTCTTAAGTCATTTTTGCCATGAAATACCATAGGACTGCAATGTAGATATGACCAGGTTACTTGCAAAGTATCTCTAGAAACCCACAGTCATCGCTGGAGATTTCGGACTGGTTTGCTTGTGGAACTTTTTGCTTTTTGACGAGTATTTGTATGGTTTCTATCTGTCTTTCTTCGCTGCCCTATGTGAATTGAGGCCTGAGTTTGTTCGGACGAGGTGCAACCGTGATCGTGGAGCAGTTATTCCTTATGAATAATGCGCTTCCAGCGTTTGAAAAGAAGATCTATTCGACATCAGAACTCTGCTTTGCAGCAGAAAAAGTGTCGGGTTTTCAGTCGGTTATTGGGGCACAGAGAATCGGAGGCTTATGGAGAATTTACCCAGCTCAGCAAGATGCTAGAATCAAGCTGTTGACGCAGTGTATCACTCTCCGGGGCGTCAAGATTACTCTTCGAGGTATCAACCCGTTTGTAGTGATAAACTGTGATGGTTCCACGAAAGAAATATCAACTGTGAAAGTAATAATTGGGAATGTGCCGATCTCATTGTCCGACGAAGAAATAGTAAGAGCAATCAAAGGACTAGGATGCGACATACGGTCTAACATTATACCAGAACGAGATCGCGACGATAATGGCAAACTGACGAGGTGGTTGACAGGCTGGAGAATCATCTACATCATTTCGCCAAAAAACCCACTGCCAAAGTCTTTGATTATTGGACCATTTTCCGCGTCTCAATACCACAGAGGTCAGAAATCCAACACTGCGGATTCTATATGCAGCAAATGCTTCCACAAAGGGCATAGTTACAACACCTGTCCTAATCCGATCAAGTGTAGACAATGCTATGAAGAAGGTCACAAGGCAGGTGCTCCCGAGTGCAAGCTGCTGCCCCAGAGTGGTGAACAGGAGGACTACGAGACAGAGGAAAAAACAGAGCTCCACGGAAGAGGTTAGACCAGAAAAAAGAGGAAGAGAGAAGTCGAGAAAGGCTGGAAAAACCTCAGCTCACCAAACCCGAAGAGAAGGCTCCTCAGCCAAGCGTACTCGTTCACCGATCGGCTCTACTCCGCCGCACCCAGACAAACAAGCGAGACATGGCATGGGAGCATCAAGTCAAAGAGACAAGACTATCTGAGGTAAATTTGAACTCTCATTTTGGCCTCTAACCAATGCCTGTTCCTTGGACCTGCTTTCTCTAATTGGAAGTGTACCCTGAATCTTGACGCTTCTTTGATGGTCTCACTGAAATGTTTCTCACTTAACGTCAGAGGGCTAAAAAGCAAAAGCAAAAGGACAGCATTGTTCAATATCTTCAAACAGAAAAAATGTGATATAGTCTGCCTCCAAGAAACTCGTGTCTCACAGAGAGAGAGAGAGAGATGCAGTGATGTGGTAAAGGGAGTGGGGAGGCAAAATTTTCTCGGTGAAAGGATCAGCACACAGCAACGGAGAAGTTATATTGAAGTCTTGAAGACGCAGTGTAGTGAATCCATACAGAGGAAAGACTCATTCTGATTTTGATTAATTTGGAAGTTTTTCAATGCTATGTGTGCAATGTATATGCTCCAAACAATACATCAGAAAGGCTCAAATTCTTTGTAAGGCTAAGAGATTCGTTATTAAAATAATGAAAAATCAAATATATTAGTTCTCGGAGATTTTAATACTGTAATAGATAATGATCTAGACATATTATCCGGAAATCCTCATGATAGAAATGACGTCGCTGCGCTGAGAAACTTTTGTGTGGAGCTGGTGGACCTGTGGAGAGCTTTCCACAATGCAGAAAAGGTATACACGTGGAGTCGTATGAACCCCTTTATTGCCAGATGGTTGGATTACTGCTTTGTGTCTGAGAGTCTCATTGGAGACTGTATAGCATGTGAAATTCTGTCGATACCAAACACAGACCACCGAGGTCTGGTTGTTTAAATGCAGTCATCAGGTTTTTCAGGTTTGTCAGAGAGAGATGAGATGATGGAGTTATACGACCCATCAGCCTTTGTAGGCTATGTAAGGCCAAACAAGATGATTAATGGATGGTGTTTTACGGCCCATCAGCTCTGTATGCTATGTAAGGTCATTAAGGAGGAAAATCACTAGCATCGAGTAAACACAAATCAAGTCACGATGTCCCTATTTATTCGCCTCTTACGAATCGCGTAGAGAGACGCGATGGGTCAATTCTTACCCCGAACCCACAGAAGGAAGGTTTTGTCAGAGGCCCGGGCTATTGGCGCTTCAACAACAGCTGTTAAGACACAAATTATATAAGAATGATTAACCAACTGCTTGAAAAATGTATCATAGACGAAAATTATACAAACGAAGAAGAAAGATGGGAAATGGCTAAAGTAAAAATTAGGGACTTCAGCATTCTTTATTACCAAAATCGTGCTCGAGCTAAATGGGTGGAGAAAGGAGAAAAGAATACCAAGTACTTTCTAGGGCTAGAAAGAAGTCGTGGCAAGTCCAGTTTGATAACAAACTTGAATAAGGATAGACGGGGAAGGTATATTAGATCAAAGTGAAATTATAAAGGAACAAGTGAACTACTAAAACTAAAGCAATGGCAGTTAGAGCACAGGAAAAAACCAACAATATGGGGATAGTATGTGTTGACATAGTAAAGATACTTGGCATTTGTTTCTCAAAGGAAACAAATGCAAGTGAAATGGAGATTAACTGGAAGCCACGGATGGAAAATATCAAGAAGAGCATAAAACGTTGGAGCTCTAGGGATTCGTCCATACAAGGTGAAATTGTGGTTGTAGAATCTTTATTCCTCAGCCAATTTGTGTTTAAAATGCAATCAGTGGGTCTCCCAGATACTGTGTTGAAAGAATTGAACAGAATGTTCTACACATTTTTATGGCAGCGTTTGAAAAGGTTAAAGGAACCGTTATGGAATCGGAAATCGAGGAGAGAGGTCTGAAGATGGTAAATGCGCTGAAGATGCAACAAACGTTTTACATACAATGGGTCAGGAAGCTTTCGAAGGCAACTGCGTAAAAATGGTCGAAGATTCCCCAGTGGCATTTGACAAAAGTTATGAGAGATTGTGGCATTTTCCAGCTCAACGCAAAAGCATCGAAAGTTATGGATCTAGTGAGCATAAAGAGTGTATTTGGGAAAAAGGTAATAACAGCGTGGTTAAGCCAGAGACACTATAATATAATGGACTGCTGACTTGACCTCTCAGTGTATAGTCTAAATATAGTCGCAGTGCTGTCTGCGCAGCTCCGCCTTCCCTCGGTCAACGATCATTTCCGGTTTCCGATGTTGTTACTATAGTATCTCTGAATGGAGCAGCTAATCAAGGAGATACTTGAGGTAAGTACGCAGCATTTACTGAAAATACGTAGTTGAAAAGAAAGAATGAACATTGAAATAGTATATTATACATAACTGTCAATCTATAGCTACATTAGCTCGGACAGTGTAGATGAGTGTAAAATATATGACCGAGATAATACAGGAAAGACAAAGAGCGAGTGGACGCTTCATGATGTCAGTTGGCAATGATGTTATCAATCAGAAAATATTTTTTTATAAGCAGGATGGTGTTGCAAGTCAGAGGCACTGCTGCTAAACGTTCTTAAACGTATGTGAAATGCTGAGCACCATTGCACTCCACTTGTCTTCTACATAGCGGCATAGCAGTCAGTACATGTGAGAACACGTCGTCTGCTCTCTGACGCGCGCATACCACCACTGGCGCTAACGGGATGACTCGCAAGGGAGGAACCTACTCCTCGCGCTCGCTCTCATTCAGGATCGTTGTGTTTTCTTATTCTGTGGAACGACAGCCCTCTATTTCGGCCTTTGCAGGCTCCGCAACCAACAATTGCACAGTTATTTCCTGGCATGTTCTGTCAAAACCCTCTGAATCCCACAGACGTAGAGTAGCTGGAATGGTTCCACTGTGCTTTTAAGCAGACGCTACGTCAAAGAACACACTTCATATTCAACGAATTGTCAGTCCAACTTCAACCTCTGACTCTACAATCCGTAAATTACATCATGTCTTTGCACAACTGAATTCAGCTAGAGAGGATAAAGCACAGCACAAGAAATAACCATTACATTCTATTGCTGTGCGGACAATGGAACCTGCCTAGACTTAGACCGGAAGAGAGCAGTGACTGAGCGCTGGTTTTCTGCGCGAGACGGCACTGGCAGACGCGTTTCGCACATATAGCTATCCAGTTACTATAGTATCTCTGGTTAAGCCTGAAAGACATAACTGCAATAGAAGAAGTGGACAAGGAATCGTTTATTCATCAGAAACTATGGTACAACGAATTAATCAAATATAAAGGAAATTTGTTGTATTTCAAAACGTGGAGAAAACATGGAATTGAAAACGTGCTCGATGTGCTGGTTGTACGGGAGAATAGACTGATGTC
>JAWQFJ010026718.1:47500-54337 GCA_034096865.1 Theodoxus fluviatilis | reverse complement strand
CATGATAGTTTACGAAAGAGAAATTATAGATTAAATAAATATCAACAACGACGACGACAATCACGGTAGTTGTAATTATTTTGCTCGCTATGGCATTGGTGTCTTTACGGTAGTGGTTCTGTTGATGGTGGCGGTGGTGATGGTGGCGGTGGTGGTAGTGATGGTATTGGTGGTGGTGGTGATTACAGTGGTGGCACTGACAACAATGATGATCAATCGGTGGCAACAGCACGAAATAGATCTTGAAAAGCGATCGGAAAGGGTGTTGTTTTGTGGGGAAAAATAACACCAGTCCAACAAAATAGAATTCCGCCATCACAGCAGAGGCATGGAAAAAGAGGTGAACGCTTAACACTAAGCAGACGACGCGGGGGGGGGGGGGGGGGGGGGGGGGGGGGAAGACAAATGGAACACGAGACTGGAAGCATGACCTTTCACACGCAGCTTCCCCAAACTCGGGTGTTTACGAGACACTTGCATGCCTGAGAAGCGAAAGTCTTCGTGCTCCATGAAAGAATCAGACAAGGCTGCAAAAGAAGAAACACAAGCAGAGTGGGAGTCCTAATGAAAGGCGAGTAAGGTGGAAGACCACCGGTTTTAGGAAGCAGCTAATTCTGTCGTTCCGCTGTCAGCCGGAAGCCGAGCAGCAGTTTATCGCTCTGGAGATGCAGGATAACAAGGGCATTGTCCAACTTGTCTTGGCCACCACAACTGGATTGTAGCATGCCATTACTGGTTAGCGGAGGGAATAACGAAGTCAGTCTCCTCCTGCTTCTTATCGACAAACTTCAGGGTGAGGGAGGGCGTTCTGGGCAAAGCTGGGGAGTGCTCTTCCCTGGGGAGGAGAGGATAATGAGCTTCCTCCGAACTGCTGAGGAACTCAATTTGGTCAGGGCCTGCCAGATGCGACTTCCAAACAGTCCGCGTGTCGTGCCTAGCTCCCAACTCTGGATTGTCTTACAGACTCGCCCCTTGCTACCATCGACCGTTCCTCCAAAACAAACAGAGTGGACACAGGCTTCGGGAGAACTGCTCCCCTGCTCTCTTCCCCTTCCTTCTTTCCCGTATCTCGCCCAGTTCCCGTCTTGCTAATCCTGCTTCAGGTACCCCCTTAGTTTATCAATGTTTCATCACTTCGCATGCCCTCATGTGAAATTTGCTGACGAATATGGCTGGAATTTTGATTCGTCATGTGGTTGGTCCTCGGATAACTCGAGGTGTCGTTAACAAAAAGATTGTATCGATAGAACATAAATATTTTACATTTGTGAATATTAATTGCGTCCTTGGTTGGAGAGTGCATTATTCAACTGCTGAAGGGCAGCTGACAAAATCTGGATATCATATCGATTGTAGCAATTGTAGTTTGAAATCTGTCAATCAATAACCAAAAACATTTAGGTACACATTTAGCAATAGGTGGACAGTGAAAATTCCATCTAAGGAACTCACTGTCGAAAGAATGAATGAATTTCAGCAGCTGTTGGGGATGTTATTGTAAAATATGAAGACAAGTCAGATTGTGAGACAGAATACTTTAAAGAGTGATTATGTGAAATAATTTGGACACAATAAGAAAGTGTATATGTTGGTTCTGTCTGAACCGAATTCGAAAATCGTGAAGTAAGTAGCAAGGGTAGTACCATCCCAGATGATGATGATGACGATGCTGCTGCTGCTGCTGAAGATGATGATTGCTGTTGTTGTTGCCGTTGGAGTTTGATATATTCCATGCCGAAGAAGCGATGAGGTAGATATCTTAGATTGGCTTATCAAGACCCTTTTGTAAGTCATCCAGTTCGCAGGACATGTCGCATGGCGCATAACTTGATGCCGCAGTCGTGTTGAATGGACGTCCCATATGGAGCTGGAAACGTTTAATGACACTCGGTAGATCATTGACTGTGGCGGCTGTGGAAAGCTGTGTCTGTGGGCAGCATCCAAAGTTTCGGCTTTTGAGCGTTGTAGAGAAAGTGTATACAATGGGGGTGGATAGGTCACACACTGCGCAAACCAGCCTACAACGTCACAAGGCGAGCACTTGACTGGAACCCACACGGAAAAAGAAAAGTGGGACGGCCCAAACAGTCATGGAGATGGTCTGTCGAGAGCGAAGTGAAGGACGCCGGAATGACATGGACTCAGCTGAGGAGAACAGCCCAGAACAGTGCGTTGGCGAGGTGTTGTTGCGGCCCTATGCTCCACCGGGAGTCTACAGGATTAAGTAAGTCAAGAGAAATTGCAGCGGGCCTATGAGGTTTACAGAGTATCACAAATCTCACGCAAGGTGGACGTTGGTGCAAGAAAGGAATAGTTGTATGAAACATAGTGGGGTGAGATAGAGAAGGAAAGAGAGAGACAAACAGACATGTAGCACACGCGCACGTGCAGGCACACATACCGACCGGGGGAATGGTAAGGGATGGGGGTGGAGGAAAGTAAAATAAGGAACCTGAGCGGGTGGGGGGTGAGATGGGGTAGGAAAGCAGTATTGCTGTATTGGGGTACTTCCTGCGTGCTCACAAGCGAGGGAATCAGAAGGTTCTGAAAATGGCTACTGTCGCCCTTACAAATGAGAAAAAAAGTTGCTGGAAGAGACGCAACTGAAAGAGGCTGGGACGGGAGGAGCAGGCCCGTTGAGAGCGACAGTGCCGTGGCCAAAAAATCGATCGTTTCCTGATGGCAGCTTGAGTGATACCCCGGTGATTTGAGACGAGCACACGTACGGCCAAGTTAGGGTCTCAGCCCACGACTCCCACAGTTGAAACAGGCCGTAATGGTGTGTATTCAGACCAGCAAGCAGAGGCCTTTGAAGTGATTGCATTGACTTCCTTTCATCTGCACCTATTTAGGTCGGGTTTCTTTCAGTCCATCAGCTCCTCCCTCCTTTCATGAGGACCCGTTTCCGTCAGTAGGAAGAACACACAATAAATGGGACGACTTTCTTTCCTGAACAAAGAACTGTCGGGAAGAGAAGGAGGGGAAACAGAAGAGAGGAATGGCCAGAAGAGGCATGTGTAGAATGAGGGGGAGGACATGAGAAGAGAGGGTGGAGGTGGGTTGTGCCTGGCGCAGGAGAAAGGGAACGCTAGCAGAACAGAGGGTAGGTGGAAGGGGTCAAGGGGGCATGGAGAGAAGACAATGGAAGATCACAATGACGCAAAGAATCAATAACTCTGAAAGCTTCCCTCAGTGCTGCGTGTCTTTCTGTGGAAGTCTGTTTCCATTTGCCTGTGTAGAGACGCTGTCACGCAAGAGCTCGACACAAACAAGGGACACTGGAGCACCTTTGCTCCTGGCCACCAGAGCTGGGCGTCGAGAAGTTCCTGTTTCATGGGTAACGACCGCCAGTACGGGTCTAATTTGCGTCTGGACAGTGCTTGGGATTTTTGCGCTGTGGAGCTGCAGTTTGCGTGCCTGGCTGCCTGAGTGAGGTCCCTGGACGTCCCGGCGAGATGCCCTGCTTTCTTAGACGTTCGTGCGTCCCCACGTGAAATTGAGCGACCCTGGCCACAGAGACGGAGTGAGTTTGTCTCCCTTGACACCCAGGTCGCACCCGCAGTCTCAAGCTGTCACTGCAGACTTGTCTTCGAGGTCCTGGGATCAGTTCTGTGCCGGGCCGGTTTCAATCAACGACTGGAAAGGCAAAGCGTACTTACCGTAGTCTGCTTTGCTTAGCTTTGCCTGTGTGATTTCCCCCTTTCTGCCTACAGAGTAGTGGGGATGACACAATTTGTTGCACAAAAGTCTGGAGTTCACCGACTGTCGTCAGTGGAAAATGAAGTGTAGCAAGTAGCAAGAAACTCCCAACGGAGCGAGGCAGCAAACTTTCTTGAGAGGAAGAGCCCCCGTCGACAAGTGTTTCGGCCCTTTAAACTTCTTGACACTCGGGGGGGTGGGGGGTGATGGGGGGGGGGGGGGAGGGGGGAGGCCACACCTGTCGCGTGTTGTAAGTCGGCGAGCCAAGCGAGATGTCTCGCAGCGAGATTGGCGAGCGCGAGATGCTCTTTACAACGGGCAAACAGCAGGCGAGTTTATCTAATATGGCGTCGCCCGACAGAGCTGGTTTGAAACGGGTGTTATTATTGGAGTTTCTTGACGATTCTGACCTAGATTATGACTGCATATTTTATCGACCCCAACGTCCCCAATGCGACCACAAAATCTCAAGTATTTACAACGCTGTTCTGTGAAATTACCAATCATGATCATCATGATGATCATGTAATGTGTTGATTGTTGCTGCCATACCGAAGCAGACGACTAATGTGGAACTAGCGCGGAAAGAAACGAGCACAACTGAAACAAACTAGTAGAATTCCACACCCTCCCTATTCCCATTCCACGTAAAATTACTCAAGAATACTGAAAGAACACATACGTTTTAATATTCTGTCCCATTCCTCCGTCGCAACGCGACAATTGAAAAAAGTCCCATCGAGAAACAGAATTCCAATGCGAGTAGTCGCCATTTTGTTTTAGCTCGCCAGCTGCGCGAGCTGCAGAAAATCAGCTCGCCAAGTCTTGCGAGCCACGCGAGCCACTCGCCGCCTTACAACGGCACGGCTAGCCCCGCTTGCGAGATACTCGCTAGGCTCGCCACTCAAACGCACGTCTAGTTAAAGTTCCAGGTGCCCATCTGCTGCGCTGAACTTGCACAACTTGCGTGCACAGTGGGGTAGGGGTTGTCTGCTTCCACTACTGGTGAGCAGCGGGGCTCTGGTCTCTGGTGTTTCGCTGTACGTTATTTTGTTGGAAAGGAGGTAATAATCGCAGCGATGATGATAGATGTAAACGCCTTTTTCAAAAATATTTTAAGGAAGCTATTTGTAAACTGAACTGATTGCACCGCCAAAGTTGTCGCCGAGTAGTTGTCTCGATGTGTTGTAGTAGTAGCATTAGAGGCCGTATGTGTGAGCTTTCGCTGGCGAGCTGTCTCCAGCCCTAGCTCACTGGCTACCTGTGTCTTTCTTAGTTGTCTGCGCCCCCGTCTCTGTGCCTGTCACCATTCCTGTCTCTGTCCCTGCCTGCCTGCCCGCCTGCCTGTCTGTATGCCTGCCTGTCTGCCTGCCTGCCTGTCTGCCTGTCTGCCTGTCCGCCTGCCTGCCTGTCTGCCTGTCTGTCTGCTTGCCTGCCTGCCTGCCTGTCTGTCTGTCTGTGTGTCTGTCTGTCTGTCTGTCTGTGTGTCTGTCTGTGCGTGTGTCTGTGTGTCTGTCTGTGTGTCTGTCTGTGTGTCTGTCTGTGTGTCTGTCTGTGTGTCTGTCTGTGTGTCTGTCTGTGTGTCTGTCTGTGTCTGTCTGTCTGTCTGTCTGTCTGTCTGTCTGTCTGTCTGTCTGTCTGTCTGTCTGTCTGTCTGTCTGTCTGTCTGTCTGTCTGTCCGTGTCTGTCCGTTTGTCCGTCTGTCTGTTGTGCTGCTGTCTGTCTGTCTGTCTGCCTGCTTACTTGTCTGTCTGTCTGTGTGTGTGTGTGTGTGTGTGTGTTTATGTGTGTGTGTGTCTGTCTGTCCGTGTGTATGTATATCTATCTTTGTCTCTGTGTGTCTGTGTGACAGTGTCAGTGTGTGTATGTGTGTGTGTATATATGTATGTATGTATGTATGTATGTATGTATGTATGTATGTATGTATGTATGTATGTATGTATGTGTGTGTGTATGTGCGTGTGTGCGTGTGTGTCTGTCTGTTTGTCTGTGTGTCTGTCTGTCTGTCTGTCTCTTTGTGCCTACCTGTCTGTCTGTCTGTCTGTCTGTCTGTCTGTCTGTCTGTCTGTCTGTCTGTCTGTCTGTCTCTCTCTCTCTCTCTCTTTCTCTCTCTCTCTCTCTTCGATTTTACAGACATCGCCTGTCCGCAGTGCGAGCAGGTTGACGTCACTGTCTGAGACGGTCTTAGCTGTGACGACATAGCGCCAATCGTCGGTCTCTAATCCCTAGCCAAGGGTCATCCAGCAGGAGGCCTACTGGTCCCAGAGCAGGAGACAGTACAGGCTCCAGTGGGATGAGGACAGGGTGCTGTGGGGTAGGAGCAGGAAAGGCAAATGGAATGGAGCAAATAAAGGGGTGGGGGTGAGAGTTGGAGGAGATGAGGGATGAGAAAGAAGTTTCTTTGAGGTGACAGCGGTGTCAGTCAGACTTGCCCTTGTGTAGCGCTGATAAGGACAGCGCGAACTGAACGATGGTGATGGTGGCAACGGTATTAATGGTAGCGATGAATGGTGATGATGGTACTGGTCGTGGTGAGGTGGTGGCACAGGTGTTTGAGACTGTGGCATTGACAGTAGAAGTCTCGATACCTGCAGGGATGGGATAAGAGTCACTGTCTTGCTTCTCCCCTTCCTCTCCCACCTTTCTCCATTCCTCCCTCACAGCTGGGTGCGTGTTAGCATGTGCCCTCAGTAATATAGTCTTTGTAATCTGTTAGACTGGCAAACAAAGAGGCATAGAAAGACAGACAGACGGATAGTAAGACAGACAATGAGACAGACAGACAGACAAACACACACACACACACCCACACACACACACACACACAGACACACAGAGACACAAACACATGCACACACACACACGCACACACAAACAGAGACACACAAGTTCAAAGACACACAGACATCCAGACACACAGACACCTAGACACACAGATAGACGCACAGACATTCACACAGCTGCACACACCGACAGACGGACGGACGGACGGATAGACATACACACAGACAGACAGACAGACACACTGACAGACACACTGATAGACAGAAAAACACACAGACAGACAGACAGACAGACAGACAGACAGACAGACAGACAGACAGACAAACACACAGATAGACAGACAAACACACACAG
>JAWQFJ010026718.1:0-37500 GCA_034096865.1 Theodoxus fluviatilis | reverse complement strand
CCAAATGCCATGGGAACTGCAGAAATAGGTAAAAACAACCTTTACTTCAATCACGCACACATACAGCATGCACCCAAATGCAGACACGCAGGCACATCACAAATACACACGCGCACGCATTCAGTTAGGCACGCATGCAGACATAAACGCGCCTATACGTACGCAGGCACACAAGCACATACACATATAGACACACACATGCACACACTCAAGCATGCTCAGGCAGGCACACACATGATACACACATGCACACAACAACACTCACACACCAGTTCTTCGCTCGCCACATTGTGGTGGCGTACAGCTCCAAGCTACTTACTAAGCAGTCTACTAAAGTCGTGGCTGAGTGAATGGAGCTTCACCATTAACCTCTATACTTCAACCAATCCCCCTTCCCAACATGCAAACACCCTACACCTCACCCCCTCTCGTTCATCACCCTCTTCTACACTTTCCATGAATTTTACCCACCCAATCCCTCTACTCCACCCGCCCACACAGAAAAGCACACTCTACTTCCCCTATCCACCCCCACACTCCCATCCCCATCCCACACCACCTCGCAAAATACCACCAGAGGATGTACGTCATTACTGCCATCTTAGTAGGTCATTTGCTGGCGCTAGCAAGTTGGAACGTGGAGGATGAGGAGCCCAGTGTCGTATCAGCAGAAAGCCTCTCGCCAACAACTACAATTGCTGTCAAGGTATATACACAGGGACACACGAGTTCGTTTGTAGCGAAGTTCATCTCAGCGGATGGCGAGAGCGTGTGCAGTTGTGTGGGGACTTCATTAGTCAAGTGCTGTGCGTACATTACACTGAATGGATATCATTCCTGGAGGCCTCAGCAAGCATGGCCGTTGAGATGCTACGACGCTCGTAACGGCTCTCTTTTGTCTGGATGCCATCTTGGATAGCAGTGGCTCCAACAGATCCTGCACTCAGTCGCTGACCCACTGACAGACTGATCGACCGACAGACTGCAACAATACCACCAGAAACAATGGTACTATCATTGTCGTTGACGTTGTCATCATCATCATCATCATCATCATCATCAACAACATCATCATCATCATCATCATCATCATCATCATCATCATCATCATCATCATCATCATCATCATCATCATCATCATCATCATCATCATTGTGAAGAGGAATAGGAAGCGGAAGACGATGAGGGAGAGGAGGATTGTCGTCGTCTCATCCAGGCGTCGTCGTTGGGATCATCATCGTCGTCTTCATTATCGTCGTCGTCGTCCACATAATCTTCATCGTCGCCGTTATCATGTCATCATTTTTGCTCAGAATACAAGAATTCTAATACAAAAAATGGACTGACTGTCTGCCAGGTTATTAGCTGAGTGACCGACCAAGTCACTGACTGGCCAATGACTGACTGACTTGCTAGTTGACTGATTAAGTGACACGAGTTTGACTGACTTGCTGGCTGATTGGTTGACGGTGCTGTCAATGACCGTGCAGCAAAAGGTGAACAGACACGTTTTGCCTGGAGATAACAGGGTAGCATGGGCAGCGGCAAGCGGGTCGGAGGAGTGGCATTCAATGATAGGGGTGGGGAAGGAGTAGGGCGTGAGTGATGGGTTGAAGGGGTGAGCTGTATGGAGGCAGGGGATCTGTGGGATCGCCCTGAGGGGGTGGTGGTGGATATAAAGTAGAAAAGTGTTTGGCTGGAGGCTGGGTGGGATGGCAGATGACAATGCTATAAGCACCGACTCTACCTGTCACATGTCTCTCTTCTCAGCTGTACGTGTTGTTCAGGTGATCAGAGGTTTTCCAAGATGGCAAAGCTGTGCAAAGGAAGGAAATATGTCTCTCTCTTTGTCTCTCTCTGTCTCTCTCCCTGTCTCTCACTCTGTCTCTGTCTTTCTCTCTCTGTCTCTGTGTCTCTCTGTCTCACTCTCTCTCTCTCTCTCTCTCTCTCTCTCTCTCTCTCTCTCTCTCTCTCTCTCTCTCTCTCCCTCTCTCTCTCTCCATGTGTATATGTTTGTGTGTGTGTGTGTGTGTGTGTGTATTTGTGTGTATGTGTGTGTTTGTATGTGTGTGTCTGTGTGCGTATGTGTGTGTATGTGTGTATGTATATATGGCTGAGAGCGATAGAGAGATAGATAGATAAATAGATAGAAGGAGAGATAGAGAGAGAGAGAGAGAGAGAGAGAGGAGAGAGAGAGAGAGAGAGAGAGAGAGAGAGAGAGAGAATTCAAACGGTTTAATTCAAGGCTGACCGCCCATTGAATACAAGTGAGAACTCTATCGCTTCTTGAGAGAGAGAGAGAGAGAGAGAGAGAGAGAGAGATAAAGAGAGAGAGGGGTGGGGAGGGGAAGAGAGAGAGAGAGAGAGAGAGAGAGAGAGAGAAGGGGGATGGGGAAGAAACAGAAGTATGACCACATATTTGGTTGTACCGATGGACTCTTGAACGGCTCTACAGGTCCAGTCTGGAATGGCACTGTGGACGCATGAAGGGCACTGGGAGAGTGACGTAGGCACAAGGACTGAGACAGCACTGTGGCGGCGTCCAAGGACTGCTGTCCGCCCTTGCTGACGCTCCTCCTCCGGCGAGGCCGATATATTTTGCGAGTGTTAGCACGTCCTCAGTAATGAATGTACGCCGTTAACAACGACAGCAACAATGACAGTAACAACAATATTCTTTTAGAACTGAGATCGAACAACAAGGGAAGTTCGACTTGGGGGACTTCCTAGTTTAATCGCCCGTCGACGCTGAGCAGCGCTCAGTGCATACATGTCCAATCACCATGAGTGACGTGGTGGTCGCAGCTAGGAGCCGTTCCTCGGAGTCCGGCCTTCCGATGCCATGACAACAGTGCAAACCATTTGGCCAGGCCAATCTCAAAGCAGGGTGGAGGACTTCAGGCGTGGACCGCGAGGCCACCACGGAGCAGTGGCGTTGAAAGCTTTGGCATGCCAGCGTGGGAAGGAACGTTGCGAAGGGAAAGGACGTCTCAAACCGTGCAGACAAGGTTGGCGACGACGGAGCGTGTGGCTGCGGCCCCATGAAAAACGATGCAGTCTTTTTCTCCACGAACCGAGTGGGCTGTCATTCTGGCACGAGCAAGGAGAAGAGCTTGCCCAGAAAGATGGCCTTGCTTACTGCATATGTCATCGGCAACGCGCCCAAAAATCCAATCAATCTCTTTCCTCGGACCAGAAAAAGACTCATCATGGGGACCTGTTCTGAGGTTGGTTCGTTTCCGCAAATAGCCATGCTGTACTCTTCCCCTGTCTAAAGGCAGAGTATTTTTCCTCTAAGGGAGACTGGGTACTGCTGGACTCGTATTGCTGGAAACCTTTGTGCAACGTTCGCTCTCTGCGGAGCTGCAGCAGATGAGACTCATTCCCCAATCACTCAGCTTACTAGACGAACATATTTCTTACGACACTGATGAATGGAGTGAATTCCTCGTTTTAAAATATTCGGAAAGAAACGAGAATGCACAACGGAGCAGTTTTACGTTTTTCAATAGTAAGTGTTGCATCTTCCACGAAAGAGTAGTGCATTCTTTGTATGTCTGCCTTAAAAATAAATTTGAAAAATGATCCCATCCAAAAACAGAATTATCTTCTGAAATGTCCCCTCTCATTTGGAGATGATGTCTGTTTCTGTCTCTGTCTCTGCCTATGTCAGTCTGTCTGTCTGTCTGTCTGTCTCTCTCTCTCTGTGTCTGTCTGTCTGTCTGTCTGTCTGTCTGTCTGTCTGTCTGTCTCTCTCTCTCTCTGTTTCTGTCTGTCTGTCTGTCTGTCTGTCTGTCTGTCTGTCTGTCTGTCTGTGTGTGTCTGTCTGTCTGTCTGTGTCTGTCTGTCTGTCTGTCTGTCTGTCTGTCTGTCTGTCCGTCCGTCCCGTCCGTCCGTCCGTCCGTCCGTCTGTCTGTCTGTCTATCTGTCTGTCTGTCTGTCTGTCTGTGTATGTGTGTCTGTCTGTCCGTCTGACTGTCTGTCTGTCTGTCTGTCTCTCTTTTCTCTCTCTCTCTCTCTCTCTCTCTCTCTCTCTCTCTCTCTCTCTCTCTCGGTTTCGCATTCGTGAAAGCCCCACTATTTGTGAAAAACTAGTGTGCATATAAGACTTAACCTCCACGTTTTTGTTCTCATGTTCTCACAATTCCGTTCCAAGTGCTATCGTTTTGCACTGCTGAGACATTAAAGCCTCTACTGTGCATTGTCATCGCGGTCACTCTTTCAGAATAAGCCTCGTCTGTGAGCGCAGCTTCATGCACACGAATGGACGCTTTGCACGCCTCACACCTAAGAGCCATAGGTGTGACTATGGCTGCCAATGTCTTGGATCGGTCATGGTGCCATCTTTGCTTGGCATTTCTGGGAAGATGGCTTTGGCATTTGAAGTTGGCCAACGCTGCTCTTCCCTCTCTATTGGCAAGAGGTTTACCGCTGGCAGCAGCCCGTGTGCAGACACATAAAGGACGCTGCCAAGAGGCCTTTGGGATTTGGTCTTCACAGGGATCACTAATGGAATTTCAAGCCGAGATGATGAGCATGGAGGGGTGTGGGGATGGGGGGGAGGGGGAGGGGGAGGGGGGAGAGGACGAGGAGGAACGGTAATGGGGGAAAGGAGCTGGAAGTGGTGTAGGGTACAGGGACCCCAATGTCCTTTTCGCGTTTTTTTCTCTTTCGTCCGCGAGTCTGCCGTGGAGGCTGCTTGCTTGCTATGCAGAGACCGAGCTTTTGCCAGCGCCAGGCGGCCTGAGCAGGCTTGTATGGAGAGGTGAAAAAGACAGAGAAGAATGACCTGGAATCTGTGTCGGCTTCATTTGCCTAATCACCGGCTCTCCCCTCCAGTCCTACCGATAAAGCCCTCGCTTCACACTCCATCCGCGGCCAGCGGGTGCGGTGGTCAATGCTGCAAGGATTCATCTCTGACATTTCTGGACAAAACTCGTACGTCGTCACGCTTCTGTTTACCCAGGAATTAAACAGTGTGCCTCTAGAGGCAGTGACGATATTAATCGTATGCGTCGTGACCTTTGATGCCCCAGTGAGCCAGAATCTGTCTGAAATGCTTCCGCGGTAATGGAGTTGGGACCAGGACCTTACACAGCGTTCATCTCATACGTCTGTAGGTGCCTTTTTGTATATATAAATATATATAGCTTTCTGGTGCTCGTAGAGAACTAATCTGTCATCTCAACCAACAGGTAAAAAAGAGTGGTAAGGTATGCAAATCCCTCAAAGTGAGGATTGTCATTAAAAGGGATATTATTTACCTTTCTTTCTGAACCCAATCCACTGAAATCATGTCACTCGACAATTTCATCCTTCTCTTCTTTTTTAATTTTATACTGTTTAAGAGGATCTGTATATCTCCTATATTTCCAACTAAAGGTGCATCTACATGCTTTCAGAGACAGGAGAAATGTGCATGCGGCAATGTCTCCAGATACTCCCTTGTCTGTTGGCCCTGTAGCAGTAGAACTTGCTGAATCAGTCCAGCCACAGGATCCAAGCAGGTGACAATGCCATCTTCTTACATCAGACACTCGTTCCATGAATACTACGTGTGGCCCAAACCTCTCTTCGCTCCCCATCCACTAAAGCTCATGACCCTGGGAGGATTAGGGTCAGTATTAACAATACTGGATACTAACACTATCACGAAGTAGCTTTGCTGGAAGTGTATGTGAGAGCAGCTTTTCTCTCACAGAGTGCCGATTCCACTGCGACGTTTGGAGAGTTTCGCTAAGGGCCCAAGCATCAGCGCATGTCCGTCAGGCACCTGGAAAGACCGTTGCCATCGCACAGCTCATTGGCGTGGACAGCTCCATTAAGAGTGATGGCACTTGGAGAGGGGGGTGACAGGCAGCTTACAAGAAGGAAACGTCCCAACCCAAGAAAGTTAATGAGTGCAAAAAGGAAGAGAGGCAAGCGGAAGTTAGGCTGGGGAAAAGATAGGCTCCTCAGAGAGACCCCGCGGCTAAAGCCTTCGAGATCGGAAGCAATTTATTCCGAAGAAATCGGAAAATGGAGGAATGAAAAAGGGTGCGATGAAAGGAGAAAAAATTGGGTTTGTTGATGGTGGATGGATGAGAGAGAGAGAGAGAGAGAGAGAGAGAGAGAGAGAGAGAGAGATAGAGAGAGAGAGAGATAGAGAGAGAGAGAGAGAGAGAGAGAGGATGGAGGTGAGGGTGAGGATGAAAGGGACGAGGGACGTAATGGCGGAGAGAGGACGTAGTGACAGACTGCTAGGAGAAGCAAGGAAGGCACCATTTCCTCACGGTGTGGAAGTGCCTGAAACCCCAAAGGAAACGCTTTAATGCGCTCGTACTGATCCTGTCCATGGACGCTTTGGCACAGAAGGCGATTTCCAAAAGTGAACACGCCACTTGAGGTCTGTGTTCTCTGCTATAGCTATTCTGACGGCTTCATAGCATGCGGTATTCGGAATACTTGATCTAATGAGAGAAGCATATTTAATGCGTAGCCTGTTCGGATAGTCCCCACCCCGATGATGATGATGATGATGATGATGATGATGATGATGATGATGATGATGATGATGATGATGATGATGATGATGATGATCATGATCATGATGATGATCATGATGATAATGATGACGATGACGACGATGTTGTTGTTGTTGTTGTTGTTGATGATGATGATAATGATGATGATGATGATGATGATGATGATGATGATGATGATGATGATGATGATGATGATGATGATGATGATGATGAGAATGATGATGAGGATGCGATCTAATAGCCTTTGTGGGCTATGCATGGCTATTGAACGTAAAATCACAACAACATGTTAGAGAACGAGCAGATCAAGTAATGATTTTCCTAGTTATTCGTCTCTTACAATGTATGGAGGCAGGCGGAGATAGGCAAGCAAGCTTTGGAGTTTGACGATGTGCGAGGCGCAGTGCCGGGGTTCTATACCTGGGAGGGGAAATATCTGGGTTTATCTAAATATCTTACAAATCGCATACGGTGACGCGGTGGGTCCACTGATACGCCCATCCCACAGGGGGATAACTTTGAGGATAATCTTTCTCTGTCTCTGTCTCTCTCTTTCTCTCTTTTTCTCTCTTTTTCTCTCTGTCTGTCTGTCTGTCTGTCTGTCTGTCTGTCTGTCTGTCTCTCTCTGTCTTTCTCTCTCTCTGTGTCTGTCTCTCTCTTTCTATCTCTCTGTCTCTCTCTCTCTCTGTCTTTCTCTCTGTGTTTGTCTTGATGGACTGATTAATTGATTAGTTGATTGATTGATTGTTTGATTAATTGATGGACTAGATAATTGATTGACTGGATGATTGATTGCTTAATTGATAGGATGGATTGATGGATGGATGGATGGATGAATGGATGGATGATGGACTGACTGATTGATTGACTGATTAATTGACTGAATGATTGATTGACTGATTAATTGACTGATTAATTGACTGATTGACTTGATTTAATCTAAGTAATTTAATTTATCGATTAAGTGAGGGAGTGAGGGAGTGATTGAACGTGAGTGTGTGTGTGTGTGTGTGTGTGTGTGTGTGTGAGAGAGAGAGAGAGAGAGAGAGAGAGAGTGAGAGAGAGAGAGAGAGAGTGAGAGAGAGTGACAGAGAGAGACAGAGAGAGAGAGAGAGAGAGAGAGAAGGAGAGAGAGAGCTTTGCTCTTCAGGCTCCATCATAGTGAAAATCGTGAAATGCTTTCTAAATCAGCACATACTTTTCATTGACATTGCAATGCAGAACATGATCAAGCAGCTGGAGAAGCCCACAACTTCGGAAAGGAAAACGCATATGCAATGTACTACTCTGAAAGAATGCCAGTGTCTTAAATATGGGGCTACGCAACCATATTGGGTTTTCTCTCTTCTGATGGAATCTTAAGCTCTGGCATGGTTCCGGATATGGAAGGCCCAGTCAGTGCCGTCACTGACGATTCCCCCATGATGGGCTTGACACTGGTAACCATGAACAAATGTAGACACTGCACTTACCAAAGGGTACGTCTAGGGAACAATTAACGTAAGTCATACAAAACAAGTCCTCACTTCACGCAACATGTGTTGCTCTGGTGTTTGTCTGAAGTAATTTTATTTATGCAGCTACAGAGCGTCGGCTTGCTGTGTTGACTGTGAACTATTGACATTTGGTAAGTTTATTGTCTTTCGCTTCATGTGAATTCTGTCAGATCTGATTACCTGCTCAGTTAGAAATTGTCTGTTTTCATACTGTGGCCTTCAAGTCAATGAACGGAGCTTGGCAGGCGCTGGCACTTACATCGCTGGTGCCTATGGTCGCTTTGTTGGTGATTGAACGCTGTAAGGATAGAGTTATTTCCCTTAACGTAGAATTCGACAGACATTGACGCTACATGCCGTGTACGCTCGTAACAACTGGAAGCACCTGCAATTTGGAAACCTGGAGAACCCTGATCGGTTGGTGGTAGCATCGCCAAACATTTCAAGTGCTTCTTGCTAATAAGTACATCTGCACGAAGGGACATTGGATGGGGAGACCAAGTGACGTCAGTGCTGTTTATAGCGTCGATCTTTGTCACATAATTATATAGTTTTCACAATAAGTCTTAATTTACCGATGTACTTGCCAAGATCTGGCGGCTATCTGGGCCGTGGTTGGATGCTTGAAACATGGAATACGTACAGCGCCGTTGGCCATGGCTTGGCGACGCCTTCTGACAGCTGCAGTGCATTTTACGCGTCGAGAAGCTTCGACTTGAAAATAACCTGTACATCGCAACCCTATCGAGCTGCTCAAGCGTTGTAATTAGCTGTCTCCATCATGACAGCCTCGTTGTGAAATACGTGCTTTTGAAGCTAATTCCAGCTCTCCAGCCTGTGTACGTCCAGACACACCTTCCCCTAAGTCCCACCCAGTCATCCATTCGTCCGCCTCCCCCTTTCCCATAACTCTCTCTTGACCTTTCACCCCCATCCCCTTCTCCAGCCACTCCTGTTTGTCTTCCCCTGGGCCATGCTTCGCCCCCTTCCCCTTCTTTCCTTACTGTCCTGTCCTTGGCCTTTCTGTTTTGCAGTCGTCGCCTCCCTGAAGCACCAACATTAAACGTTCCTAGCTTTCCCTCCCCAATCTAGGTCACACGTGAATGCCTAACATTTATGACTCCTCGATTGGGCGTCAACTTTTTTCGGCATGATTTGCAATTTGTTTACTGCCAATGTCTACACATCGACAAGGCCCTTCGTTTGCGTTCTCATAGAATGACCAAGGACGGCGTCCAAAACGTTTAATGTCGTTATTAAGCACTGGACTTTACGTCTCTTTGTGACTCTTCGTGGTCTTCAGTCGTCTTTGATGGTCCCAAGATTTCTTTTTAACAGCAGTATCGTTCCATTTTTGCCTCCGTCCATCCTCTTCTCCCTCTCCCAACTCTTCCACTCGTCATCACAGCGTGGAGTCAGAACGGCACTGAGTTTTTCACTTGGTCATTTGACGGACTGGTCGATGCTGCACGGCACGTAACAGACCCATAGAAACGAGACGTGTAGCGTGGAGGTTACAGTTGATGAGTGGGGCATTGAACGGCTCAGACCGCGTGTTGCACTTCATCTCCTCTCCCTGAGAGCTATTCCAATCCCACGCCAAATTGCGGCCTTTTCCAGCGTTGTTCATAATGCCTTCAAAATGGATGGATGGATGGATGGATGTATAGTGTTTTACGGGCTATCAGCCTTTTAGGCTATGTAAGGCCAATAAACACTAAAATCACTAGAACAGTTGAGAGTAAACGTAATCCAGTCACGGTGTCCCTAGTTATTCGCCTCTTACGAATCGCGCAGGGAGACGTGGTGGGTCAATTCTTATCCCGAACCCACAGGGGGGTGCCTTCAAAAGCCTCCAGTGCTCTGTGTGACTTTGAAATGAAATGTGTTCATGTGTGCAATGATGAGAAGGAGATAGGGTGTAAGTGTACATGTCTTAAAGTATACGAAATCATACTGTGTTCCTGTTCTTTAACAGAGGTGTAAAGCACTTTATTTGAGCACCCGTTTGTGTGCATGAGTGTGTGTGTGTGTGTGTGTGTGTGTGTGTGTGTGTGTGTGTGTGTGTGTGTACATGAGCGTGTGTGTATGCGAGACTTTTCGGATCTGTCTTAAGTGATCTGTAGCACGTGCTTGCCAAACTGAGTGGCTAATGTCTCTGTATCTTCGGAGTAAAAATGATGTTCACTTGCCCTATGCAGGTTCTGCTTTCTGCTTGCCAGGGTACACGGTAAGCGGACTGAGTTGCTGGCATTGCATTGCTGACAACTGTGACGAAGACCCAAGCAGCAATTACAAAGCCAAGAAAGTCTCCTGTGAACCAGGACAGCAATGTCAGGTAAGGCAGACAGAGAGAGAGAGAGAGAGAGAGAGAGAGAGAGAGAGAGAGAGAGAGAGAGAGAGAGAGAGAGAGAGAGAGAGAGAGAGAGAGAAAGTTGGGGGATAGGGGATGGGGGACGGATGGAGTGACAGGTAGTCTGACAATAGGAAGGCCAGACGGATGGGCGGACAAACAAACACTCGTGCCTTTAAAACATCATCATTGAAGTCCCTCGCACAGCGAAGATGACGTTAGTGTTGTCTCCTGTGGGACTGCAGGCCAAACTGCGATGTGCAGGTGTGCCTACACACAGGGCAACAACAGCAGGATATGTACTCTGTCTTTCCTGGCCTGGCGTTTCCTGTCGAGGCTGGCCTGGCGCTCCACGTCAAAGACATTGGTTCCTTTGTTGGTGAGCTGCCTCCATGTGCCATATGCCTCTGGTCAGGGTTGTGCAACCGGAGATCATCGGATGCTGTGTTATCGGGGACAGCCGAGCGCCAGGCATTGTCACCGTTGTGATCTGCTGCCAGGAACTCCCAGCTTGCAGCTGACATGTTGCATGCCTTAATGCATGCCCGCACACATACATGCACACGCACGCACAGACACTCACGCGTGCATGCGCGCGCACACACACACACACACACACACACACACGCACACATACACACCCATCTGTGCACACGACGCACAAATTGTAAAGGATACAGAATCATAGTGACGCATTGAAACAACCACTCACATGTACTCGTTGACGAATGATGCTATTATACGGTACGATTTCACGTCCGAAGTTGTTTGTTTCTGTTTTTTCTCTGTAGGATTTACTATCACCGCTGAAATATTTTCTTACTGTATGTTGTGTTTGCACATCATTGCACAGCACAAATTTAGCTGACCTTTAAAACAAAAGAAAACAAGTCTATATGACGAACACATTTGCTCCGTAATTTTGAAATATGACAAGTGAGAAAGCAATTTTCAAAACTTAAGGTAGATTGTGCAAATTATTTCAACATTTGCATATGCTCCACTTTTATTTGCGCTACACTTGTCTGTTGGCAGAAAACCTTCTACGAGATGCACAACGAGAAGTCGGACAAGGTGTACATGTCCTTCGTGCGAAGCTGTGCAGAGTGCTATCCCCAAGATGACTTCCTCAACTGCACCCACGACCTGCACACCACCAGGGGCTGTCTGCGTCGCCTCTGCTGTGACGACAGGGACCTGTGCAACGCTGCAGTGACGTCACATGCTTACGTCACACCCCAAGTCATGACGCTCTGCCTGATCCTCGCTTCCTGCCTGCTCCGCGTTCTGTTGCGGTGACATCACTGAAAATGGAGTCCGTTCTTTTGTTTTGCAAATGCCTGTTTACTGTGAAGACATCTCCGACGAGTAGTTAAGACAGCTGATCGGTGTTCTGGAGGTCTTTGTTTGCTGCTGTGACTAATTATGCTGGGTAGTGTTATGTTCTGAACACCTTACCGAGTGCGGCGATATCTGGGTAGATATCTTGCTTTGTAATTCTTTGGGGGGTAACATCACAGAACACATAGTGCTGGATGTGCCAAAGCAAAGAGTTGGAGCACCTTGCTTAGGATCTGGCAGTGTGACTAATACAAGAACAATACATCAGTGTATTCACTGCCAGCAGGCTGGAGTGCCGCTAGAGATAGAGTGGTTCTGTAGTAACGGCACTGACACAATGTGATTCACGTCTGCATTCTAGTAAATGGGCTGGAATCGAAGCCATGTAACGAAGTACTCACTACACTGAATTTCAAGTGTTTTTGTTTACCATTCGTGTCATCTGACTGTGGCAACAGCAGTATCATAATGAAGCGTAAGTTGTCACTTTTGAGAAGTCGCCATGAGAATTGAAGAAAGGTGCGTCTTGATTAAAAATACGGCTACTTTTGAAATGAGAGTACTGAATGAAGTATTTTGAACCTGAGGTACAAGTTTACTTTTCTTACATCAGTATAAGGTATTCAATACGATACAGTGTATTCACCCTTTGGGCGTCATGGTAGCGGCACTGAAGCATGGGCATGAGAGTACAACAACGTCTGTATGGAGGCTAGAAAGGCTGAGGGTGTTGTGACCTCACAAGCGTCTCTGACTGCAACATTTCGGACTACGAAGTGCTTGACGTCATACATGTGAAATTGTTGATAATGGAAAAACGTTGTTACTAATGTGGCGTTGATGGAGCTCGTGGATGTGATGGCGAAGAAAAATCGTGCCTTGGTTTGAAATCAGTCGTTGATTTCCATCATCATCAATCATTCCGCGTCAGTGCAGTTGTGGGGCACGGGTTGCTGCTGCAGAGACTTCTCCTTTCAAAAGAAGACTCCAGAAGCATCTTTAGAAGAGTTGCAATAGACTATTCATGGAAGCGTCAAAGTATTGGTGTTATAAAGAGCAGGCTAAACTTTCGGTAACGGGAAACTTGACCTGAATAGGTTACAGACTTAACAGGAAATGATGTCATTACCTTGGTATATTAGGCATAGAGACCCAAGCAGATAAATCTTTTGAACCAGTCGTTGAAATAACAGTTTCGCTGTGGTTGGAGTTAAGAATGTAGGGGGGGGGGGGGGGGGGGGGGGGGACCCACCAAAACTGATAAAATGACTGAACAGCCGTCATTCAGGTGGATCTGAGCTGTTGAAGCGGAATCAGTCTAGATCAAGTCAGTCAAGTTCGAGACAAAGAGGGTCAGCTGATCTGTGAAACAGCGACTGTTTGCTGATCGCTGAATACAACTCCGTGAACGCAGGCGACCTTGTCGATGCAGTGTTTGTGACCGTCGTGCATGGAAACCTTTAGACACGTGTGAAATGCCGAAATTGGAGGTAGTGTAAGCAGAAGTGAAATTGAGATGTGTGATGAGATGCTTTCGATAATGAATTCGCCATTAGAAATCGAGTACAGAGCACTGGAAAATGCTCCGCCACTTCCCTGTGTGAGCGCGCGACGTTCCAAACCACGCAGAGTTACTTCCCCTGTACCCGCACATGATCTGCAGGTCCTCAATGACATTTCCCAGCAGTCACTGCAGGCTTAAGTATGAACTTAAATGACATTCATTTCTTTGAGAAGCAGTGTGCTTAAGAAAGCAGGGACTTCAAAAGCAGGAGAAACTGAAAATGACTCGCCGGGTTGATGTGGCTTTAATGCGAGATAGAGCTTATGACTCGTCAAACAAGTGTTTGCCCATCTTCGCAGCAGAGACACCAAATGCCCAGTGCCATGTAGATGAGAGGCCGAATTCTGGTGAAAGCGATCACTGGCGTCCTAGGCTCCCTTGCGGTCAAGCACTGACCATTCAGAACGCCAGATATCAGTCTGGCACAGAAATGGCAAGTTGTTGGAGTTAGATGCCAACTAAATTTACGAAAGGCATCTCAGATTCAGATTGACACAGACACTGACGGGCAATCAGACGCGAGAGAAAAAAGCGTGCGTGTAAGACTTTCTAATCGTATTTCAAGGTTGGAAACAGAGTGAAACACTGAGGAAGACATGTAGGTCGATAAACCCAGAAATATTGTGACAGTAGAATGCAGCATGTATGTGAAAAAGAACTTAGAGGATACATCCCTTCCTTGTGCAAAAAGGTCAACGTTCCACCGAAATACTTGTATTTATCACCTTAGTAAACACTTCGTTGTTGTTTGTATGCCATGATTTCATATTTTTCTCTACGAATTTGAGTGCTTCTGCACTTTGAAAATAGTGAATGAACAATGTTTCTTTGTGGGATGCCCCTATGCGATTCTTGCGAGTTACAGTGAAGGCAGTCAACCATGAAAGCAAAGCAACACAGTGTTGCCTCCAAATTTCTCCAATGTTAAGAAATCGATGAAATTTTCAGGGAACATTGTGTGTTTTGCTTTGCGTGTCCAGGAAAGTCATTCATTCCCTTTGCGAAGCGACAGGGAATGAACTGCGTGTGGAAGTTATCTGATCGCCATCCAAATTAATTCAATGTTTTAAATGTTTATATCCGGAAGACACTGCTAATATGTCCAACTACATTTTCAGACATGGTTTACGATGTTCATCTAACCGATTTTGGAATGTGGTCACGATTTGTAAACTGCAGTGCAGTACTGAGGCATCTAAGAAAAAAAATCCCTGTCCTGTGTGAAATTTTCCACTTGTGCATACTTGCTCGAAACACAGCAATCCATCCCTTTGGCTCAGTATTGACTGAAGGCTTCGTAAATCTGCTCATTGCTGGTCACATGTAACTCCATGGCGACAGGTTACAGTTGTGTGCAGCAAATTGGAAGCTTTAGTATTGCTATTCATCAAAAAGGAGAAACATGACGGGCAGCGAATATGTTACACAGGAGAAAGTGTTTTTGATGTGTCTTTCAATTTAATATTGTCGTTGTAGTCCTCGCGACAACATTTCTCCCAGAGGGTTCAATGAAAATCTGTGCAAATGTGTGTGCAAAACGTGGTGTATACGTGAGGCGTCACAGTGATAACGATGTTGATGAGTGCGCACACATTTGCATAGTGTTTCATCTCTGTCACCTGATCAAGGTGACGCTGCAATTTCATCGACAAATTTCGAACGGTAGTGTTGTGTTCCATAGCTCGTTCATCCGTTCGTTGTGCCGATCGTTCCTGCGTTTGTTTGTTCTCCTCGTGGTAGCGATGTGATGGCCATGTAAGTTTATCGTCAACTCTTTGTGAAGAAGATGCACTACATAGAAATAATCCACTGGTACATTATCTTGTTTCAAAATGTGCTCAAATCTAACAGCAACTTGCCTTGACAGCATTTCATCATTTCATCGTGTGTTTTTTTTGCACACACATGTTTGCCCGGCACTATACTGTTCAATATTGTCCCTCCTCATATGGACATATCATACGTCAGCGTGTTAGAAAGTCTGCTTGTATTTGTGCGACTGACTCTCAGTCCGTTTAACGTTTCTGTCACTCGTTCGTTCGCTACCTCGTTAGTTTGCTCATTCGAATGGTTGGTCGGTAGATCGAGCGGTTGGGTTGGTCTGTCAAGTGGTCGGTCGATTAATTTTGTCGATCATTACATTTCGTCTGTCCACTGCATCGAGTGTGTGTGTGTGCGTGTGTGTGTGTGTGTGTGTGTGTGTGTGTGTGTGTGTGTGTGTGTGTGTGTGTGTGTGTGTGTGTGTGTGCAAGTTTATCCACCAATCTTTGTATATATTGCAACATGTGAACTCTTTTATGTGTCCATGTACGACTCATGGTCATTCGTTGATATATATCCGTTACATTCAAGTGTACATCAGACTTAACGAGAAAGTTATGAATTCGTATTTGTTTGTCCATCATTTGATTTTTAATTTCGAACCTCCAGACAACATTCCACCCTCTTTTTTCTTCAGACGTCTTGCATTCCACGACAATACATTTCGTTTGGCAGTTTTGGAGTTTCCTTGACACGAATCCGCTTATGCGCATGCGCACTGAATTCACTGACACAAGCGCAGGTTGCATACAAAAACTGGAGCGCTTGGCCACGCTCTGTCGTGCGTTTGTCCTCGCATGAAGGCCACACTCGGTGTCAATTGTTTACCGTCACACAAGCTGTCTCACACGCGCACAGCTACGCACACACTCGCGCACACATCAGAAGATCTCAGTATGCACGCACACACATGCATGCCTGGCCTTACCAGTTCGCACAAAATCATGCAGGCACACACAAAAGAATCACGCACACGCTTCTATTCGTGCAATTAAACGCACATGCACGTAGATATACATGCATTAGCAAACATATATGTAGACGCATATACACACGCACGCGCACACGCGCGCACACACAAACACACACACACACACACACACACATTAAAACCCTCTTGTGCACTTGCCGTTTCTGTTCAGAATAGCATCTGAATGCATAAAAATCACAATTATACTTCTTAACAGTACGAGACAACTCCCATCGTTCTTCCTGTTTGTTGATGATTTGCACTTCTCTGTTGTGAGCTTTATTACTAGGGCAATTGTTTCTAATACAAGATTCGATAATTGTTTTTACAAACTACTTCTACTGCATCTGTTGACTCATAAAATAAAAAATTTAAGAAATACATTGTCACCAACTCATTCATACCGTCTTTACTCACGGCAAGGGAAAACATGGTTTGAAAGAGAGAGAGAGAGAGAGAGAGAGAGAGAGAGAGAGAGGAGAGAGAACGAACGAACGAACTTTATTTTACAAGAGTAGTGAATTAGGCAGTAGTGCCTTTCTTACATTCAGCCCTTGAGGCAAAATATTCAAACGTGGTGAGAGAGAGAGACAGAGACAGAGACAGAGACAGAGACAAAGACAGACAGAGAGAGAGACAGAGAGAGACAGAGAGAGAGAGAGAGAGAGAGAGAGAGAGAGACAGAGAGAGAGACAGAGAGAGAGACAGAGACTCAATAGCTTTCTACTGTTTCAATGATACTTTTAGTACTAGCGGGTTTCCCAGAAGCGATCACCTCGAGGGACCAGAGGCTACAAAAACATGTTCAGGGATGAGCGCTCACGGCGAGCGCCTGCGTGGACAAGGTCATGCAGGAAAAAACATGTGGACTTTGCGAGCGCTCACTTTGAGCACTGACCTCAGGGGCGGGTTTCAAAATAGGTAGTCGATCTTGGTCGCAAGATCTTGCTTCGCAGTAAGAGCTAGCTAAAAAAGAAACTACCCAACGTGACGAACTAATGCGCATGCGTAGACGTCACGACAAGAGGTGAACTAGCCACATTTCAATGGCCGACGTGTTGCCGGTTCATTCAGAAAACGCTCTATTTCGAGATACTAGCAACCCATCCAAAGAAAATATAAGCCATGCACAGCATTAATTTATCAAAGGTGTATGTTGAATGCATTAATAGATCGTGAAACCTCCTACAGTTTACACATCGAATGCAGGTCAACGCATCCACGCCGAACTTTTGTCTCCAAGATGGCGGCGCGCACTGTACTCATGCTGTCCGCCATCTTGAATCTTAAAAGCTAGGCACCTCTCAAGCTGCCTCGCTCAATCTACGCTCGTCTACGATTGGCTCGATAGCAAGCAAAGAATGAAACTGCCCATTCGGCGAGATCTGCGTAGATCTACCGAGATCTTCGCATTTTGAAACCCGCCCCTGAACATTAAGAACAAGTTTTTGGAAATGAAACACCCCTCTTTTCCCGTGAGATGATCGTGTACGATGCTTTCGACAAACTTCTGAGAAAGCCGCCTCAGATGATACTCCCAGCAGGATCGGACAGCTACTCTGAGGGGGACCTTTTAAGCATTAGCTGAACGAGGTTTAGTTGCAAAATGTGAACAGCCATTAACGCCTGGTGTTGTATCGACAACAAGTCGGGAGCAGCTCAGGTCTTGTGCAGCAAGATGCTACACACTTTAGTCGGTCTAGAAGTATCTGGCTGTGGTGAATGGGACTCAATTTCCGGCAAATCCGGGAGATGGAGATGAATAGGTCACACTCCTGTCCAACAAGTTATGAGCCAAGTTTGAGCTAAGATGTAGCCTGTGATGAAATGAGGACGCTTCGGGAAACTTCTTTGAAGTTCTTCAAGCTGCGAGGAAAGTTAAACAGAAACGTTCCCCTACAAGCCACAACAATTTTAATACATCGCGATATCCACCGCGAGAAATGCGTGCAGATACAGCAGATCAATCGCCTTTTGCAGGCAAAACTAGAGCAAGCGAAAGAAGTGCGCCGGCCTCAGACATATTGAAAGCAGTGCTGGCAGAGGACGCTTCTGCATGTACCACCTTCCTGAGATACTGGAGTAGAGGTTTCTCAACTTTATAGAGAAACGAATGAGAAAGTACACCATCCAGTCCACGCAAGTAGCGCTTGTACTGTTACAGAGGTGGATGACCAATAGTTCACGCCTGCGGAAAGACAGTATGTTCATCGTGGGAATGCTGAAAAAAGTGCGAGAAATGACACAGTACAATACGGAAATGATGCAGAAGATTTTCAGGGACATGGACACCAAAAGATGACGAAGGTAAGACTAAAACCAAGTTATTAATTTTATTTTATGACTTGATCATCATAATTTCATCCCGAAGTGCTGTCAACTATACGCGTTTAATCAGTGAGCCATTTGATCAATCCGTCACGAGCACTTGATGAAAAAGGCCACACACAAAAAGAGGAGAAAATACCCAGTCACACACCATTACCCATCTTCACTTTCTGTACACTGTAGAGCATTGACACCTGACGCTGACTCACGGCCGCAGGAAGGGTCTTTTACAACACAACGTGCACGCGCTGCTCATAGCCTCTCCGTTTTACTTCCACTTCATCTCCCAATCGTATAGTCTGAGCGATGAAGGGAATCGACAAGTTGCTAATATCAGTGGATGGATGGATGGTTGAGGGTTCACAGCCCATTCGTTTTCGGAGTTTATGTAGCAGCAAACTTTGGCTTCCCGATTTCCCGGGTAATCACAAATGATTTTTGCACAGTCATTATTTGTAAACACTGGAAATAAACAGTACTTCACTGGTATTTGTTCACACAGAACATGTAGCTGGGAGGGATGAATTGATCAATGAACGGATGGATCGATCAATGGATTGATGGATGGATGAATGGATGGATGAATGGATGGATGAATCAGGTTTTTCGTCCTGTCAACCTTTGCAGGCTATAAAAGGCCAATGACTATTCGTGTAAGCAGCGTTGGTTGAAGTGCGACCAAGTCAAGAAGTCACACCCTGGCCATTCGCCTTTAACGTCATTTTCATTCCCTGACCCACAAGGGGAGTACGTAGGTAGAGTGCACAAGCTTGCGAGAGTGAACATCGACACCACTGCTCATAGATTAGCTGCTGCTTATATTGCGCTATCAGCATGACCGGCGCGATTTATCATGTGCAAAAACTGCTAATTGCTTTGCTCACTGTTGCCGAAGTTCCCCTGTGGCTAGGGGATGAGAATAGATTCACCGCGTCGGAAAGGCTTCCATAAACGGGCCACACTGGACTCATCCGAGGAGAGGGGTGTGGAAAGACGGCCAAGCTGGCGGGCCACACAAGCTGGCAAGCAACAGCGTCTGACTGACAAGCGATCTTGGTTGGTTAATTCGCAGGAAATTCGCAAGGATTCATTCATAAAACGACAAAAGAGTTTGACGGTTCGAAAAAAATCCCACTCGTAAAAACGCAGCCATAAAAATGTTTTCTACCCTCAGTTTGTGTTTCTCGTCAGCTTGACTGTTTCTCACACCCATCTCCTCGGACGAGTCTACTAGCGTGGCCCGTTTATGGAAGCCTTTCCAAAGCGTCTCTCAACTCGATTCGTAAGAGGCGATTGACTAGGAAACTCGTGACTGCCTACTCTGGTGATAACATAACATATGCTTTATTCATATAAAAAGGAAATTAAAGTTACAAATCACTGGCAGAACAATAACTAATTATGTACAAACAAAAATTCTAAACATCACAGAACGTTGCAATCAAGGGATCAAAAACAGATGAAGACAGTAAAGGGCTGCATCGCAAGAAATTGGTATGAGACTGCAGTTCTAAAATAGAGTTTAAAATACTTATTGCAGTTATTATAAAAGATCGCCGGTATCTGACTGTACGTGTTTTGGGGGGACGGAATATTTGGCTGCGAGTTACGTGTCTGGAGTGGAATCTGTGTTACTCATGGTGACACGTGCCATTTTTTGCACTCGAGTGAGATGGTTCTGGCTGAAGGTTTCTATGGGTGTACCGATGATATGTTGTGCCTTCTTTACACATTCATTCAGAGTGTCGGTGTCTCTCTTGCTGATGTTACTTCCCCAACAACAAACTACTGCATATGTCATCACAATACTTATAATTATAATCATATTCGAAATGGGTGGTTGTGCATAGCCTACAAAGGCCGATAGGCCGTAAAACTCCATCTACCATCACCTGTTGCAGAGGCGTCAGAAATATTAAAGTTAAAGTTATATATTTTGAGCTGACCTATGAAATTCGAATTCCCCACTTCCTTTGCATCCCTTGCCTCGCCGATCCTTAGCTTCATTAATTCGTGTGGGTGGGTTGGCTTGGGGCAGGGGTGGGGGTGAAAGTGATGGGTTAGCAGGAATGATTGCCTATGGGTGTGCGTATGACCAGGAGCGCGTTTCTTAGGCAAGGAATCTCGAGAGTCTCGAGGGCTAGGCGTTGCCTACGGCGTCTCGTTCACAAGGAGGTACTCGCTGCGAAGGAGGGTGGTCGAGGTAGCTCCGGAGGTACCTCATGCAGTGGCCCGGATGAACTAAAATGGCAGAGACCGTGCCTATTGAGTTGCCGCTCATAGACGCAGTGCCTGTAATGTGCTTCTCACTGTCCGAGAATGTAAAAGTGTACGTACACGAAAGTATTGATTGTTCAAGTGTTCATTTGTATATTTTGGGGAGTATGTGTATTGGTTATTTCCGGACAAACGCTGTCGAAAAAAGTGTTTTCGTTTGCATACACGAAACACCGTACATGTCCACTATAAGCCTGCTCACGAAGGCGAGTGCCCGCGAGAGCTCACTGTGCTTGCCTCCTAATCGGGCCTTCTTGCGTCTGCTAGTTTAGTAGTACTGCTGGAAGTAGTTGCATTAGTAACAGTAGTAGAAATAGAAACTGCGTGCAGCGTTCTCTACTCCTCGAAAACCCTCAGTTCTTGAGGCGAGTCAGAGCGAGCGCTCGCGATCACTCTCCCTCCTGAACAGCGTTTGTATCGAAGTGTATCGAGTCACAACATTTTCGACAAAACTGTCTACAAATGAACCCGGTTTGCTTTTTTTCGTTGAAAAAGTCTCCGTGCCATTCAAGATGACATCATGGTCGTAGCAAGAAACTCCCAACGGAGCGAGGCAGCAGACGGTCTTCAGAGGAAGAGCCCCCGTCGACAAGTGTTTCGGCCCTTTAAACTTCCTGAGACTCTCGGGGGATCAAGGGCCACACCTGGTTAAAGTTCCAGGTGCCCATCTGCTGCCCTGAGCTTGCACGACTTGCGTGCACATTGGGGTGGGGGTTGTCTGCTTCCGCTACTGGTGAGCGGCGGGGCTCTGGTCTCTGGTGTTTCGGCGCATCCAGATCCAGACTGATGCCCTCTCTGCAGCTTCTGCCATGGCTTTTGCTGCCTTTGTGCACCGACGGCTTGAGAGGCCGAGCTGTGTGCAGACGCAGATTAGATGACATCATGATGTCATAATGACATCGAGATGACATCATGGTATGTTCTATCAAATGGAAAAACTGCTGTGATGTCAGTTATTTCGTCTATCGGCAACTTCTTCACCGACTCTGGCGCCAGGACGCAGCCATGTTCTGGCGGACTTCCGATTTGCCAATTGATGATTGACCGTATCTTGGACGTCTTTCGCTGCTTGCCTTGCTCTCGGCTTGCCCGCGAGGAGGGTACCTAGCGTAGGCAACGCGCCCCGGGACGCCACATCGCGCTGTTATGCAGCTGCTGCAAGACGCCCATCTCACACAAGCATGTGTTACTGCGCTGATCATGTTTGTTGACTTATCAAAAACTTTCGATTATATAGATCACAATCACACGGTTGAAAAAAAGGCTGAACAATTTCAATGTTGTGAAGAGATTGATGAAATTGGATAAGTTTTGCAAGTGCACTGCGCTGTCAGTAACCCACCGTGTCCCCTTGCAGGATTTCTACATTGTGAAAGGCGCAGAACTAGCGACGTTAAGACGTCTTGCTCTACATTTAACCAGCTCTAGTGTTTGTCCGTGACCAGAACCCTTCAATTGGCCTACAAAGGCTGCTAAGTGGTCAAACCCCATTCATTCATTCATTCATTCATTCATTCATTCATTCATTCATTCATTCATTCATTCATTCATTCATTCATTCATTCATTCATTCATTCATTTATTCATCCATCCATCCATCCATCCATTCATTCATTCATTCTGTGACATAACAATAGTTGAAAGAAATGTTTGTCACGTAGTCAGGCAATGATATCTTCTCTCGCCTTGAATCTCTAACATTGCGCTCCAGATATTGTCCTTCCCTAGTGAGGATACATGTGACTTTTTATTTATTGACATCTTAATTACAGAGGAGACAGATAACTCTGGGTTTTTTTCTTCGCGTGAGACAAAAACACTAGGTTGATATTTTCTATAACAGGACCCCAAATTCATGCATAGAAACACGCCGTTTGTGATAACAAAGATAAAACACATACGGCAGCCACCTCAGCTGCAACCCATGTCCTTGGAGCTTTTGGACCCGACTCCAGTAGCTCGGACATGGGCGGCCCCTAGCAGCAAACGCCACCGGGGGTATCGGTTTGGGGCAGAACTTAAAGCCCCCTAAGGCATTGGCTCTTGTGCCAGTTCCACAAGGACGCTGCCTCGGCTGTCTGCTGGAGTTGCCCAATGACCATTTTGGAGCGTGAGGGCTTGCAACCCAACTGAAAGGTGGAACTCTCGAAATCTCATGCTAACACATAGAATAAGTTTTTTTTAATGCTTCCCCTGATACTTTCCTAGTGTCCAATTACCAACTCCGCCTCACTCGTCACACCACCTCGTGTGGACAAGGGAATCATTTTCGTTCATTAGAACTTATCAACCAAAAGAATGGCTCGAGATGACGGTGGACTCAAAATGGCTGACCTGTCACTATTCGTTTTAGAAATGAAATGCAGGCTGACTGCACCGCTATAGCTGAGCCTTGCCTTTGTTTCCAGACTTTCAAACACTAGAAAACAGCAGCTATTTCTGAGTTATTCAACTGTAGTTCAGGTGATTTCGTTATCTATGGCCTTACATAGCCTAGAAAAGCTGATAGACTGTAAAACTCATTTATTCATTTACTCATTCATTCATCCATTCATTCATTCATTCATCCATTCATCCATTCATTCATTCATCCATTCATTCATTCATTCATTCATTCATTCATTCATTCATTCATTCATCCATCCATCCATTCTTTCATCCATTAATTTATTCATTCACTCAGTGTCTGCGCTCAAGCTGGTTTCTTTGTGATCCGATCCATGCATACAGTGAAAAGGAGGAGAAAAAACAACACATGCCTGCGTATTTTCTATATCAACGTAATGTAGGATAAAGGGGTTTGGGAAACTCTTCATCCGCCATCAAACGATGTAAAGGCAATTTTTTCCCCCAGCGACTTGGAACCCAAACCTTGTGCGCTTTACGCTTTGATCATGAGATGACGATTGATTAATCCTTTGTCCGTCCCTGTCTATAGACACAGTGACATGCAAACATGACGCACACAGGTACCAACACCGTCTCCATTCCCTAGGACATCATCTAGGCTGACGCTGGCTCATTTCAAGCAGGTCGCCCAAGAGGACCTAGCGATCGATCGAGCGCTCGGCGAGCACACATTGCACTCTTAAGCTACTTGACATGACCGAGCGCTAACCAAGATGGCTTCCAAGATGCATTCTCATCGTCTCGGAGTGTGCTACTCAACCAACTGAGCGAACCAGCAGCTGCAGACTGGTCGTTCTTTGAGGAAGCTGAAAAGATAAAATTATGTTGCAGCTGCACATCAAGGCTCGGCACCGCTCGAGTAGAAAATTATGTGGAAACGACAGTGCTGACTTGCAACGTAAGCAAGAATTTCTCGACGCTTACATAGGGAGTTTACACAACATACTAAGGGCTAGTTTCCTCCTTTCAGACTTGTTAGAAGCCTTTCGTGGACATTTTTGCTCACGTCTTGCCAGGTAATTCTTTCAGAGCAGTTACTTTTTCGAAAGAGAAAAGAACATCAGCCTAAATTCTTGTAACTTCTCGTATTGGCTGGGCGTTAATCACAGGTCGAAACGTGTGCCACTTCGCAAACTTGTGATGGTGACTTCCTTCCAGTTTCCAGCACTCGCCATTTTGGACGTACACGCGCAGCCCCTCCGCAGGCTATGTAGCGCTCGATAGCGCTAGCTTATACAATGTCGTTCAAGAGTCGAACGCTCGATAGTGCTAGGTCTCTTGAACGACCCAGAGCTAACTCGCACTTCAGTGTGCATTCTGTGTGCTCACAAGTACCCGGTTTTACTTCTGGGTCGCGAAAGACGATGGGTTCCCAGTCTTTGGCCCCCCTGTGGGTTGGGGGACAGAATAGACCCACCGCTCTCCCTACACGATTCGTAAAAGGCAAACAACTAGGGACTTCGTTGCTGGATTTGCTATTACTTTCAAATGTTCTAGTGATTTTCGTGGTTACTGGCCTTACATAGCCTTCAAAGGCTGATAGGCCGTAAAACTCCACCCATCCATCCATCCTAACCTTGGTCGAAGATACACTTAAAGCTCAACGCAGCTTTTAACGCTGTTAACGCTAGCCACATGTGATTAGGTGCAAGATAAGAGCCCCGACCTCAAAAGACCTTAAAGCTGACGTTCCACACCGCCTGACGGGCCACGTCACCCGATTAGCTGGGTATTTACATGTTCTTTTATGCTCGAGACAGGGCCTCATATTAACCAGTGCAAGGTACGTCGTTGTGTGCACAGTGCATGATTGATGTGTACTTGTGTTTACGTGTGAGTCAGTTACGTGTGTGTGTGTGTGTGTGTGTGTGTGTGTGTGTTGCATTGTGTGTGTGTGTTGCATTGTGTGTGTGTGTGTGTTGCATTGTGTGTGTGTTGCATTGTGTGTATATTTAATATCATGTGGTCGATCGCACATCTAAAACATCAATGTCGTTTAATTCACAGGTTGATAGGCCGTAAAGCACCATCATCCAATCCAGTCGTTTAATTCGCAGTGAATCCCACACAGTATGACTGTCACGACTCAGATTTATTTATTTTGAGTTTAGGCTTGTTTGGGTGCCTTTATGTCAGCTTATTTTCTTTTTGTACGACTTGTCGTACCGTATCTCCTACGCGATTCGTGAGAGGCGTGGAACTAGGGTCATAATTGCTTTACTTCGTGCGTTTTGTAATTGTTGTGCATATTTAAATTGGAGTTTAATAAGCCGTAAAGCTCCATCTGTCAGTCTGATTATTGCTAAATGTTTTGCTGAGCAAAGCACTCTGCTTTCGATTATTAGTGGTCGGGTTTTCACGGGCTTTTTCGGACGTTTTCTTTTTAGTGCGTGTTGCACGAGCGTTATCGTCCTAGTGGTTCCTTCTGCTCGTGAATGAGTTTTTCTTGTCCAGTGTTAAGCGCGAAGAAGTTTATAAAGAGATTATATAGAGGGCGATGAATGAGAGATCAGGCGAGGATTGGAAAAGTAATTTGGGAGGGTTGAAGTAAATTATGGACTTAATGTTTTGTTTGTATCTCTCTAGCCCGCTGTGCGGTTTTAAAGGTTTATATTTGTAATAATTGTTTTTGTTCTCAATAGTTTTGTGTTAAATTCTGTTTGTGGCGTGTTAGTTCTTAATGTCATGACTCTGGCTGCGCTCGATTTGTCCGCCTGAATCCGCCGGCGAGCGAGACGGGGCACCGGCGGGTTTTTTGTTGCGCTCGATTTGTTCAGGTGACGTCACTGGCGGATCACTCGGCGACCGCCGGGTCCGCCCTCAGGGGCGGGTTTCAAAATGCGAAGATCTCGGTAGATCTACGTAGATCTCGCCGAATGGGCAGTTTCATTCTTTGCTTGCTAGCAAGCCAATCGAAGACGAGCGTAGATTGAACGAGGCAGCTTGAGAGGTGCCTAGCTTTTAAGATTCGAGACAAAAGTTCGGCGTGGATGCGTTGACCTGCATTCGATGTGTAAACTGTAGGAGGTTTCACGATCTGTTAATGCATTCAACATACACCTTTGATAAATTAATGCTGTGCATGGCTTATATTTTCTTTGGATGGGTTGCTAGTATCTCGAAATAGAGCGTTTTCTGAATGAACCGGCAACACGTCGGCCATTGAAATGTGGCTAGTTCACCTCTTGTCGTGACGTCTACGCATGCGCATTAGTTCGTCACGTTGGGTAGTTTCTTTTTTAGCTAGCTCTTACTGCGAAGCAAGATCTTGCGACCAAGATCGACTACCTATTTTGAAACCCGCCCCAGGTTTTCTGAGGCGAACGAAGATCCAAGATGGCGACGACCAGACTAGGGTTTATGTTTTGTGACGCTTCGACACTGAAAATATTCGATAATTCGTTCTCCGCTGACTCATGTGTGCCTTAATTTGTCACCTCGCTGCAATCTCCGCTGGATAATTGAAGTAGATTACGATTTTCTTTCTTTATTGTGTGCACGATGTGTGGTTGACGGTGAGAAATCCTGCACTAAGTTCGAATTGAAAATTCGAACTCGCAAAGGGACGTAGCTCTACATTCCGACCTCCCTTTGCGTAAAGGAAAATCGCTCGAGTGCGTGGTCTTAGTGTATAATTATAGGGTCTTTGACTGCACCTAGGCTCAGGAGTCACTTATCAGGGCACAGGTAGTGGTAATGAAAATGTTCAATTTACACAATAACCTCAAACCTTACCATAAACCAAGAAGACAGCACATTTAGTCATCATCGCTACCGCTGTCTATAGTAACTTGCAAACACCACAATTGTGCCGCCATGTTGATCAGCCGAAAGCGCTCGATTTACACGAAAGCTGTCGAATCGCCGCTCACGTCACGGGGACTGCCGGTCACGTGGCGGCCGACGGATTCAGGCGGATAAATCGAGCGCAGCCTCTGTTTAATATTTTTTAACTTTAAGATGTTATAGAGAGTTCTGTCTCAGATATGATACGCTTTTAAGAGTTATGCGCTGTGAGTACTTGCTGACTGCGCTTTTTTCTGAGCGTTTTGCACGTGTTTTTTTTTTCATTCTGCAGCGGCTCGTGCAGAACGTTTTTTCTTGTGCATAATTTGACTCTTGGCGTTCTACCCCGCCTATAAATAGAGGAGACGGAAAGAGGGAAGGTGAATAATGGACTAAGAACTATAAATGTTAAGCCCGCTGGGCGGTTCTTAAATGTTTTTATTTGAATAATTGTTTCTTTTGTTCATTTTCATTTGTATGTGCTATGAATGCGTTTTGTATTGGAAAGGTGACATGTAATTGGTGAGTTGTTTTTACGTTGGTTTCGGTTTGTGGCGTCTTTGTCTTTAAATGTGATTAGTGACTGAGGAAGTATTTTCCCTTGCTTTTTTTTGTCCGGTTGGGGATCAAGCCACCTTCCACCCACCCCAACCGTGACACTTAAATGATATTTATTTTCTTGTTTACTGTCGGTTGGTGTCACGAGTCTAGTCCACCATCAACCTAGACAATGACAACCAAATTAATATGTCCTCGATCGCTGACTTGTGCACAGCCGTTTAATCCGCAGTGACTCTTAACACATAACCGAATTATTACGTGATCGATCGCAGACTCGTCCACAACGCCCATCAGCCGTGTCCTATTGGGTAATATGGCCCATCAGGTGGTGTAGCACGTCAAGGTCTTTTGCGCATCCTTCGTCTTCAATGAGTCTACTAGTGGGGGCCCACCAGTGGAAGACTTTCCCAATGTGTGGAGTTTAATTTGATTATTTGTTTGCTTTTGTGGTGGTTTTGGCTCAAACACCAGTAGATAGTATTTTAAAAAAACCAAACTTGCTCTCATTCAGCAAACTGACACTAATAATAATACATTTTTTAAATTATAAAATCCCCCCCATCCCCGAAATGAAATCCGCGACAGTAAGAGAGAACTGCAAATGATATTCTCACCTCTCAAGATTAGGAGTACCGCTCAAGATTAGGAGTACCGGTAACTGGTAACAGGTGACGCACAATCGCCAAAATAAAAACTGGCAACACCAAGTCGCCAAAAGAAACATGGGGAACAAGCCCAAGAGGAGATAAACCTCTCCTCCAACAGCCACACAACGGCCTACCGAGAGAGTGACGGAACTCTCTTCAGTCGAATACGGCGACTCTAAAAATATTTCCTTCGATAAATATGAAGAAAAGAGGCAAAACTCTCGTACAACAGAAAACATGCATCAATGTGGTGATAAAGCCCGTGCAATTCGCACAAAAAAGTATGAGTCCGAGAGTTCCCAAGAAAAATCCAATCACAGACAGAAAAATTGCAGAGTAGTAGCATGCTCGGCTAAAGTGAAGTATCTGATAACGATGGAGTGTTACGGCCTATCAAACTTATCACAAAAACCACTACAATTAAAGTAATCGCAACATTATTATGACGAGTGTTTCACCCCTTACGAATAGCGTATGAAGACGTGGTGGGAGAGTTCTTACCCTGAACCCACAGGGAAATTCTAACCATTAACAAAACGATACAAACGAGTCAAGTTTAAATAAACATGTCCGAGTAGTGACAGAACCTCCCCCTCAGGACTATAGCATCCAGATTCTAGTCCGACAACACAACGCGACTAAGAAAATCCGCACCTACATTCTCTTTTCCGGGGATAACTCGCACCCTAGTGAACTACTGCAACTGAAGACTCCAACGCGTCAGCCGACCGTTTGAAACTTTCATAGTACTGAGGTACTTCAGAGGTTGATGGTCCTACCATACAGATAGACTAGCAATGTTCCCAGAGCCCATACAATAGCCAAGCACTCTTTCTCTATTGTGGCATATCGAGTCTCGGCATCAAAGCCTGCAAAGGCTGATGGGCCGTAAAACATTGTCCATCATCCATCAACATCTTGTGGTGTGAAGTGGGCAGCAAACCTAGGACCTGATCGCCCGATTTTAGCTGACGAGGTTTTGCCCTGCGGTCGTAGTAGGCTGCACTTTTGTCTTGCACCTGCTCAAGAGCCTCTTGAGCACGCTGTACCGACATGGCAAGCGTCTGCTTCAAATCTAGCACATATTGGTGAACCGGTTGCACGTGCTCCTGAGACACGTTTCTTACCCAACAGTCATGGAGTATCCGGGCGGGCTCTCTCGGAGTACGCCCGAAGAGCAACTCAAAAGGAGCATACCCCGTGCTGGCTTGGGGAATTTCCCGATAGGCAAACAGAGCTGGCTGCAAATATCTATCCCAATCTGGGGGTTTGTCGTCCATGAGCTTCTTCAGCATGGCCTTAAGGGACCCATTAAAACCCCACGCGATTCGTAAGAGACGAACAAATAGGGGCATCGTGACTTGAATTGCACTTGCTTGGAACTCTTCTAGTGATTTTCTTGCTTGGCCTTATATAGCCTACACAGGCTAATTGGCCGCAGAACATCCATCCATCTTCACCTGACCTCCCTTCAAAAAAGAGAATCTAGCAGCTTTCCTGCCCAACGCCCAACGCGTCTCCCTACGCGATTCGTAAGAGGCGAATAACTAGTAACACCGTGACTTGATTTGCGTTTACTCTCAACTTCTCGAGTGATTTTCATGCTTAGTGGCCTTACATAACTTTCAAAGGCTGATAGACCGTAAAACACCATCCATCCATCCATCCATCCATCCATCCATCCCATTAAAACGCTCCACAAGGCCATTGGTCTGAGCATGATATGGCGTGCAATGCAATTGGGAGATGGAGAGCAACCTGCTTCATCAATGCTGAAGTCTGAAGTGAACTGAGACCCTAAGTCTGAGAGCATTTCCTCGGGCACCCCTGTGCTTGAAAAAATGGATACCAGTGCTTCCGCCACTGCCTCCGTCTCAATTGAGCGTAGCGCCACTGCTTCCGGATAGCGCTTGCTCATCTACGGAGTGGGTCGAGCAGTCTGTGTGACATTTTTAAAGATCCTCTTGCTGTGATAAAAATTTTATTAGTTTTTGAGTATTATTCTCGTATATGAGTTGTACTATATCTTAATTGTTTTCGATATTTCCCTACTTACCTCTTCTGTGGTAATCTTTTAATTGCACATTTTTATTCAGTGAAAGTTTGTTGTGGCCTTGCATGACCTTAAAACCTGATGAGCCCTTGGGCTCCATCCACTTATCCCTCAATGCATTGTCGGTGTCAAGGACATCGAGATGTGACATTTTGCCCTTTTGTTATTATGCTTTTTTCGTGTTTGAAGGCTATGCACTGCCTTTGCTGGCTGTTGGACTGTGGGACTAGACTTTATTGATTTTGTATCACTAGTTTAATGAATTGTGCTTTACTCCGCTGTCGCGGAGAGTTAAATTACCATGGTGGAAGTGTTTTTTAACGTTGTGGCCTTACATAGCCTACAAGGCTGATATGCCCTTAAACTCCATCCATCCATCCATCCATTCATCCGGATAGCGCGTCGCCATATCAACCAACGTGAGGATATATTTGTATCCCCTGGAAGAAAGAGTCAATGGGCCCACGATATCCACGGCCACCCTTTGAAATGGGGAATCAACGAATGGAGTCTTCTGCAAGGGCGGGCTTTACCCTCCCTTTTGGAGCAGTCCGCTGACAACCCCACACGAGTGACAGTAGAGCGCCACATCCCGATGGTACCCATGCCAATAGAAAAAGGGTTTCAATCGGTTCATGGTACTATGAATTCCTTGATGACCTGAGAAGGTACTGTCATGAACCGCAATAAGCACTGTCTGCCGTTCCCGGATCGGGTATTCTGTTCTGACCCACTCCTATTTGTTGCGGTCGGAGCCTCCACCGGAGTGCCGCACCTGCCAGTGCAGGCTTATCATGCGGCACGTTCTGGTGGAGTGCCCTCGATTTGCTCATCTACGGAGTGGGTCGGGCAGTCTGTCTGACATTTTTAAAGATCTAGCTGTGATAACATTTTTGATAGATTCTGAGTATTATTCTCGTTTATGAGTTGTACTATGTCTATATTTTCGATTTTTCTCCACTTACCTCTTCTGAGGTAATCTTTTAATTGCACATTTTTATTCAGTGAAAGTATGTTGTGGCCTTGAATGGCCTTCACGGCTGATGAGCCGTTGGGCTCCATCCACCTATCCTTCAGTGCTTTGGCGGTGACGAGGGAAATTGAGATGTGAAAATTTACCCTATCGCCCTTTATGCGTCTTCGTGTTTGCTGGCTGGTGGGCAGTGAGACTCGGATTTAATTGATTTCATGTCACTAATTAGATGAACTGTTTGAGACCTCACTGTCGTGAAGAGTTTTAATACTTTGTTTTAAGATGGGTGTTTCTTAACGTTGTGGCCTCATATAGCCTACAAGGCTGATAGGCCCTTAAACTCCATCCATTCGCGATAAGCACTGACTGGCGCAATTCCACGGGAACCACCAATTGACAACTCGTTGAGCCATAAGACTTGTGAATCAATTGTCAGTACAAGAGACCGTCTCTGATCTGGAAAGAACGATAGTTCGAGATCCCTCCTCTTGATGCTGGTCTTTGGCCTTTTGGAAGCATGGAATAAGAGAAACATCTGCCCTCTGCAAAGACTGCACCTTCTGAGGGGTGATGTCTAAGTCAGGACAATTTGCCGTAAGTAGAGGACGGAAAGGCTTCACCTCAGCCTGAGCCTGTGCCCTCGTCTGAACCGCCCCTACTATCTCTGTGCATTGGAACTGAGCTCCCGGAATCCTACCCAGAATGACGTCACATACGGGATTATCGATGACGCAAGCATCGACCTCCCCCTTGAAAACAAACTGGAGTATCCAATCTGAGCCGGGCGACTGGTAACTCGACAATATCGCCTGTGAACTGTCGACAACGCAGTACGCAAGCAGTTATTTCATCCGAAGGATCGACGAACCCCGACGGTCGAGCACCCTGAGTCAAGAGTAACCTGAACCGGACGTCCATTCAACTGACCCAGCTCACTGCCAATGTGTCCAGTCCACAAGTTGTGTTAAAAAAGCACTTACCAGGTTTCTCCTCTTTCGAGGAGAGCTGGTCCACAATGTTCTCAAACTCTTCAACATCCTGTTGACCAGTTTTGTACTGCAAGGAGAAAATATTGCACTGAAAATAGGTAGCGGCAGCCTACGTGTGTTTCTGCGGGAAACGCTATCCATCCATCCATACTCGAAACTGTTCTGTGATTGTCGTGCTTAATGGCCTTACATAGCCTACAAAGGCTGATAGGCCGTAAAACGCCATCCATCCATCCATCAACCGACCCGAGCAGACTTGCAAAGAACTGGGCACGTCATGCTCCGACGCCATGGCAAAGCTGTGGTCAGGCATCTGATCCCGACTGCCAGACGAAACAAACTCCCGTGAGTCTCCACATGGCACCACGACACAAGATGCCGTAACCTGGCAGAAAGGAGTGGGTTTTGTCGGACAAGTCTGTATCTTGTGGCCCGACTCCCCGCAGTACCAACACTATGCTTCCGTATCTGCCTTTCCCTCTGAGGAGACACATTTTGGAGGCCGAGATCTCTTGGTGTTCGTACGCCCTACCCTGCGTAGCCCTCTGCGGGGTCCTGGACGAAAAACTGCTCGACCCCTCTGCACCCCTTGGGGGTTCGGCCGAGAAAATGAGGGTGCTACGACGGGTGTAGCAACCCTGCTGACCACGCATCAGCTGTATTTTGGGCTGACATTGACTGAGATGGGAAGGCCTCTCGATACCTTTGCGCATCGGCTACCAAGTCTTGCACAGATCCGTAATCTCGCTTCTTCAGAAAAGTTACCAAACTGGTCGAGCAAGAAGCGAGAATCTGCTCTCTCAAAACGAGATTGATGACTCCAACGTAGGTTTTCTAGACCCGCGACAGGTCTATCCACCTATCCAGGAGATACCTCAAGTGACTCAAGTAGGTTAGCATACTTTCGCCCTGCTGAGGCCTCAAGGCGTGGAATCGAGACCGGTAACCTTCTGCGGAGCGCGTCGTAGGAGGGAGACTCTCGCAACGATGGCTCATGGTACGTGTTGAGAGCTTTAACTTTCAATAGAGAGTGAAGCAGCATAGCCCAATCCCGTCTGTCCCATCCCACTGCACCAGCGTACTTCTCTAAACGAAAGAGATAACTATACATTTCGTCCGTTTTGTCATCAACGTACGGTAATTTAGGTCTTTCCGCAAGTTTTGTTGAATGAGTGGTGGCAACATCCTTGCCCACTTTCAGTTTCTCCAATTCAAATTGCCCCTCGTTCTTTCTCGCGCTCTTGCCTCTCTCGTTCTTCGCGCTCTCTCTCCTGGTCACACTCTTGCCTCTCTCGATCTTCCCGCTCTCTCTCCTGCTCACGCTCTTGCCTCTCTTCTTTCCTGCGCTCTTGCCTCTCTCGTTCTTTCTCGCGCTCTTGCCTCTCGTTCTTCCCGCTCTCTCTCCTGCTCACGCTCTTTCTCGCGTTCTTGCCTCTCTGGTTCTTTCTCTCTCTCTCTCTCTCTCTCTCTCTCTCTCTCTCTCTCTCTCTCTCTCTCGCCTGTTCTTGTACATATCTAGACAATTCCAGACCTTCAAATCCCAGACTTTCAGCCTCAATTTTGTACACATAAAATGGGTCGACCCTAACCAATGGGTCTCCCTTGGTTGGCTTCTCTTCCATGTCAAAATCTAACAATGTAATCCAAATTCCCCGCAACTAATCTGCAACCCTTCAGTGCAAACCCCATGCAAATTCCATTCAACAATTCAAAATTGAAAAGCACCCATAACGGCGCGCAAATGGCCAATATAAAAAACCACACACCATAAAACAACAATGAAAATAAGTCAATCATCCGAACCGACACTTCCCCCCAAAACATGGAAGGTACTCCAACACAACAAATTCAAGCATGCAAATTGTCGGAGCAAACAACTCGCTCTAGGTGATCAAGCTGCCCCCGCCGACAGTCTCCACACCATTCTGAACACAGAGATAGTATCTCTGATACAGGTTGGTCACGTGACTTCGGCTCCACATTCCAATGATTTTACCAATCAAAATTCAACATGATCAAAAGACCATCGAGAGTAAAAAGATACGATTCCATTTCACTCCAATTATTTATCCCGATAGATAAACACAAATTTCGTGTTCTAATAAAACTAATCTATGAGATTTTCAGGAAATCATTAGAGAACTACTTTTAGCGTGAACGTCGTCTATAAGGTTGCAAACTGCCTTGAGCACGTGCGTTTATACTAGTATAAACAAGCGAAAAGATTCCTATCACTCCGGGCTGGTGACGTGAATCTATGGTTATACTCTCGCCAGTAAATGCTTTCTGGCCGGAACCTGTGGTCTAACTACCTTCACACTGTTTGACGAGCTACTGGAGTCCACACTTCGATCATTCGTGTATCGACTGATGGTAAGTGATTTAACCTACATTCCATTGCTATACGGCTAATTGTCATGAATATAAAGAGAGATCCCAAATTTTTTAAGCCTGTGTGTCCGTCCATCTGTCCAGTATCTGTCTTTGTTTGATCGAACTGCTGAGCAGACTGTTTGAAGTTTAGCAGACTGATCCATTTATAGATCGGTGCAGTTTTTATATCATATTAGACAATGCATTATTAGATCAGTGATGCCGAGGAACTTTTAATCCTCAGTTGTGGGATGGATGAAAGAAAGATTGAGTTTTAATGTTGCATGCCTGTAGCCTACTATTTGTAATGTTAACTAATGATATAAAAGGTTTATGTTATGTCAAGAAGTAGATTTTCTGTCCTCTTGTCTTGCAATCAAAGGATGAATTTAGCATGCAATCTCTCTGGTCTATTTCTTTATTTATACTTTTGCAGTTGATCGAGGGAGCCACCAGAGAAATGCCAACCTCTGCTGCAGACCAATCTTCCTCCTCTTCATCTACATGTAAGTACATGTATAGTCTGAAGAGACATTATCTTAATCATGTACACAAGGGGAAAATTATGCATACATGAAATGCTGCAGACATGGTTTACTAAAGCAAATGGCTATTGAAAGCTATTGTCAGAATAATTATTTGATAGAAACCATTGTTTCACAACACATACAAAAGTCATTTTGTAATTAATCAAAAAGCAAAACTTTATTGCAAATTTTGTGGAAGGAAATCAGGATATTGTCATTGTTCTATGCTTCAAGACAGTATTTTCCTAAACACCCCGAATGAGGCTTTGCTTGTAAATATACAATTTAATCATCAGTGTGTGTGTTTGTGTGTGTGTGTGTGTGTGTGTGTGTGTGTGTGTAAGTGTGTGTGTCAGAGAGAGAGAGAGAGAGAGAGAGAGAGAAAGAGAGAGAGAGAGAGGGAGGCACAAAGTACAAATTCCTCACTGGAACATTATTGTGAATGATTTTTGTCAGGAATATTTGTGAATGACTTTTGTCAGGAAGTGTAAGGGCTGAAACACTTGTTGACATGGGTTCTTTTTCTGATGACTGTTTCCTCACTCTGTTGGAAGTTTCTTGCCACTTGAATGATTGTTTTTTTCGTGTATGATGGTTATACAGTATTATTAGATATGCACAGTATCAAAAGCAAATGAACAATCTTTTTCTCAGAGAAACTGTTTGCACTCATTTAAAGGGAGGAAGCTGTACATGTACTGTAAATGCAATTGTTATAATGAAGCAGATGGAAGAGTAATATAGTAATAGACTGAAGCTGTGCAATGATGTTTTGGATTAATAGAAAATATTTTAGAGGGGACTCAGGAAAGCAAATAGATGGGTTTTGAGGAGACAGGAAGTGCCAGAGAGACTCAGGTTGGTGATGGCTCTGTATAGGAGTACTGATAATTGGTCTGGGGTGAGAGTGACAACAGGAACACCACATGGGAATTCAATATAAATGTTGGAGCACAATGCATCAGGATTCCACAATTGGTCCATCAGTCTTTAACTTTTTAAGTTGGTGATGGATGCAGAGGCAATGAGCCACATAATATGCTGATTAGTACAAGATATGTGTATCAATTGGGGAAAACAAAGGAGGAGGTGGTGGAAAAGTGTGGAACTTTAAGAAGAGATGCCTGAAGATCAGTATGGTTAAATCTTAGATTATGGTGATAAGAAGGAGGGAAATAAATGGAAAACTATGATGGCCCTGTGGATATCATAGTAGGGGTGTGAGAGTAATTTAATATGCTTAGGGTGTGAGATGTGGCATCACAAGCATTATTCTGGGTTGAGAAATGTAAGTGGTAAGGTTGGTTTCAAATGTCCAGGTTTTTGTGGTGAGGAAATATTGGGAAGAGTTGGAGGAGTATAGTGTAAGGGTAAATGGGGAAGTGGTGGGGGAGGTGCAGCAGGTTTTTTTTGGTTGTTGTTTTTGTATATATATTTTTAATGCAGGAAAAAAGTTGGATTTCAAAGATAATCTTGAGAGAATCATGCAAAGCATGGCTAAATCAAAAGAATTGGTGGGGTTGCTTGTATGGAAGAATGTGTCTCTGATTGATGAATGGGATACATTTTCTCAAGTGTTTACTCAGTACTGTTATTCAGGCCAGAAATAACCACTGGGAGATTGGAATGGTCATTAGAGAGATGTGATCATAGTGTTGAAGTACATGGCAGGAGTGAAATGGGAAGGTGGAACTTCAAGGTGTGGATTGGAGGCATTGGGAAGTAGACTGAGGAAACAGGTTGAGATGGTTTGAAAATTTGTGGAGGAAGGAGGAGGAGAGTTTGATTTGGGGGGTGATGAACATGGAGGTTAGAGGAGTGACAACCCAAGAAATAGTGAAAAAGACTCAGAGGTGATGTGTCAGGGAAGTTCTGGGTGAGGTGGGGTTTGATGGGAGAGAGGTGGAGATGGGCCATAGTGGAACCAACAGTGGTGATGGTTATGATGACTTAATGGTTTAGATTATCATGAAGTCCTGTGACTGCCCTAAGTCCTCACATAATTATGCACTCTAATGGTATGAATCCAAAGGAAGTCATTGTTTCTTCTTGGTTTCCTTGTTTACCTTTAAAGTGTCAAACCCCATGCTACAGGCACTCAAAACCATATAAATTACTTGTAAGTCCATTTTGAGCAGGGATAAATCAAATGGAGCTTGTCATTGTAGCAATCACCTACATCCCCACGCCTAGCCTTGCATGTCCTTTTCCTGTCTGTTAAGTAAAGTAACATAAAACTGCATACAGCAGTGCACTGTAACTGCTATTGTTAATCTCTTCTATCCAGATTTTCAACCAGCTGAGGATGTGAGGCTTCCTTTGGGACCAAGTAGTTTGGTGGATACAGCTGTTAAAGACACAGTTCAGCAGGGGATAGAGATGGACTCCCAGGACACCTTCTCATTCTTGTCTCAACCGCCTCCTCAGGACACCCACAGTTTCTGTGCAGACCAGCCGAGGGCAGGTTTCATAAGCTCATAGGAGGATTCTGAAAATAAAAAGAAGAGT
>JAWQFJ010026717.1:5000-15664 GCA_034096865.1 Theodoxus fluviatilis | reverse complement strand
TTGGACACAGAATCATCCCACTTGACCACCTTCAACACCCCGTTTGGAAGATACGGTTTCGTGTGCCTACCTTTTGGACTTGTTAGCGCCCAGGACCATTTTCAATGCAAGATATAAGAAACATTTTAAGGCATACCTGGAGTCACGACATTCTTAGATGATATCCTTATCACAGGAACAACGCATTAGGAGCATGACGAGAATCTCGGAGCGGTTCTTCAAAGAGCAGAAGAGAAGAATCTGAAGCTGAATCCTGACAAGCTCACAGTTGCTGCAGAAGAAGTAGAGTAGTTTGGACACGTCGTGTCTGCTGAACACCTGAAACCAGACCCAGCAAAGGTAAAAGCTGTCCAGGGAATGACTGCCCCAGCAAACAAGAAGGAATTGCAGACTATCATAGGCATGATTACGTACCATGCAAAATTTGCTCCAAAGCTGTCACAGACTACCCGACCGATGAGGGAAATGCTGAAGGATGAGAATGAATTCTCATGGGAGAGAGAAAGAGGGAGAGGCACTCCAGCAAGCAAAAGCCAGTATCTCCAGCCAATCAGTATTTGCCTTCTACAATCCTGCAAAACCAGTCACACTCCAGGTAGGTGCAAATAAACATGGTCTCGGAGCTGCAATTTTCCAAGATGACAAACCTGTCGCTTTCTCGTCAACATCCCTCAACTCCTCATAGCCGAAATATGCACAAATAGAGAAGGAGCTTTACGCAATTTCTTTTGGATGCAAAATGTTTCACCAATACATCTTTGGTCACAGAGCGATCGTACAGAAAGATCACAAAGCCATAGAAAGCATCACGAAGAAGCCACTGGCAGCGTCATCACCGCGCCTCCATTGAATGCTACCACAACTACAGAGGTATGACGTAGACATCACACATGTCCCTGACAGGAACGTACCAATAGCTGATGCACTGTCACGAAACTTCCTTCCAGCAGAACCAGAAGACAGTGAAACTGCTGAAGATATCAACGCATACGTCCACAGCATCATCAAGAATATTCCCATTGCCGATGTGAAAATGAAGCAAGTTCGAGAAACCACTGCAGAGGACCCCCAATTGCAAGATCTGAAGTCAACCATACAGGTCGGATGGCCTAAACTTCGTAAGGACTGCAAGTCAACCATCAGCAAGTTCTGGAACTTCAGAGACGAACTTTCTAACATCGATGGAATCATTTTCAAAGGAGAGAAGGTACTAGAAAATGCCCGTACCGGCGAGTGTCTCTACCCCAGTTGACATCACGTGATGGAAGGTTTTCGTCCGAAATATGCAAGTGGAGGTCACACGAGAGGCATGTGGAATAGCCAATCTGCTTCCTGACATACGCCGTTAAAGTAGTTCTAAGACTATTTCGCACAAAACTCTTAACTTACTCTTGTTGAGGCAATAAACAAGCGTTTATTCGATCAAATAAAATGTTTGTGTTGAAATGGAAACAAGTTTTGACTTATGAATGATTTCTGTAAAAAGTGAAGAAATAATAGTATCAGAACGAACTATTTTTGGCGCAATGCTGTAATGTGAAAGGTCAAGTGTATTACATATTCATTGTGAGTTGTGCTAGAGTCAATAGTGACTCGGGATCACAGAATGGGTACTAATACCACTTGCCCAGAAATAATGAAAAAGATTCTCTCCAGCCACCTCGGAATTGAGGAGACAAAGTAACGAGCTCGAGAAATCCTCTTCTGGCCTGGAATGATAAAACATATCCACAGCACCGTCGCAGCCTGTATCATCTGTGCCAGTAGGAGCCCAGCAAACCCAAAGACCACTCCTATCCCATGAAGTCCCAACACAGCCGTGGCAGAAGCTTGGCATTGATATCTTCACGTAGCATGACGGATCCTTCCTGGTAACAGAGGACTATTACAGCCGCTACTTTGAAAGCGGTGAGCTCTCCACTACGACAGCAGTGTCCATAAACAGAAAGCTATTAGTTCAATTTGCACGCCACGGATCACAGAAGTCCTCATCAGTGACAACGGACCACAGTTTGCCTCAGAAGATTTGACTGGGATTTCAGACACATCACCTCCAGCCCTGGCTGCCCACAATCGAACGGTCTTGCAGCGAATACTGTGCTGATTGAAAAACGCATCATGCCTAAAGTTATTGCTGATGGAAGCAACCCCCCTCCTTGCTTTTCTATAATACAGATGTAGAACTCCAGTTGGCAATCTTGCTTCCCCAGCTCAGCTTCTTATGGGTCGACAACACCGATCCATCCTGCCAACTTCAACAAAACCACTGCAACCCAAGATTATCAACCCGTCAGAAGAAACTGCAAAATGAATGCACCTGCGAGCCAAGTAGAAGAAAAACTATGACCGCACACCCCATCAGTTGCCACCTATACAGACCGGTGACAAGGTATATCTACAGTTGTCCAAGGGAGACAATTGGACACCTGCCCAGATCATGAAGCCATGCAGCACCCCAAGATCTTATGTCGTCGAGACAAGTGATGGTCATACATTCCGCCGCAGCCGTCGCTGGCTCAGACCAGAGGCATCACCTCCTCCAGATGATCCCCCTGAACCTTCAACAACACCTGAGCCTGATGGGAACAGGAACAACCCTACCATCAGGAACCTACTGCACCAGAATCGGGTGTCCTGTGAAAGGACCTAAGAGACTGGACTTGTAAAAGCCTAAGTAACTGTTTCAACACTCCAAAATCAGTATCAAGTAATTCATTAATCAGAGACAGTAAATACAATGTTCCAAGAGTAAAATATTTATTTTAAAAACCATTGACAATAAATTGAACATGCCAAAGTAAGTGAAGCTCAGTTGTGAAGTTAATTTGAGTCAGAAAGACAGTAAATTGATCATGCCGATGATAATAATGCTCAGATGTAAAGATAACAATTTGAGTCAATGAGAGTAATATAATTTTTCCAAATCTGATGCATGAATCACTGGTGATATGCTATCTTATACATGTTACTTCTGTTATCTAAAGAAATAACCAGTAAATGATTTACATGCCAGCATAAGAGTGAAGCTCATTATTTGCTAAACAAAGGGGATGTAACATTTCAGTTATATCGAATTCAAGGGAAACAACACTTCCAGTAATGTCAAATGAATCATACTAACTTCCCTGTATTTTTTAGCCAGTGTTCCCTATGGCAGAAATTGCTGAATAAACAGCATGTTGTTGAATCCAATTGAGATATGAAGTCATCAATACATCTGTGGAGTGGAGTGGTGGCAGGAGTGGTGGCATGAGTGGTGGCAGGAGTGGTAGCAGGAGTGGTGGCATGAGTGGTGGCATGAGTGCTGGCAGGAGTGGTGGCAGGAGTGATGGCAGGAGTGGTGGAAGCAGTGGTGGCAGGAGTGGTGGCAGGAGTGGTGGCAGGAGTGGTGGCAGGAGTGGTGGCAGGAGTGGTGGCAGGAGTGGTGGCAGGAGTGATGGCAGGAGTGGTGGAAGCAGTGGTGGCAGGAGTGGTGGCCGGAGTGATGGCATGAGTGGTGGCAGGAGTGGTGGCAAGAGTGGTGGCAGGAGTGGTGGCAGGAGTGGTGGCAGGGGTGGTGGCAGGAGTGGTGGCAGGAGTGGTGGCAGGAGTGGTGGCAGGAGTGGTGGCAGGAGTGGTGGCAGGAGTGGTGGCAGGAGTGGTGGCAGGAGTGGTGGCAGGAGTGGTGGCAAGAGTGCTGGCAGGAGTGGTGGCAGGAGTGGTGGCAGGAGTGGTGGCAGGAGTGGTGGAAGCAGTGGTGGCAGGAGTGGTGGCAGGAGTGGTGGCAGGAGTGGTGGCAGGAGTGGTTGCAATAGTGGTGGCAGGAGTGGTGACAGGAGTGGTGGCATGAGTGATGGCATGAGCGGTGGCAGGAGTGGTGGCAGGAGTGGAGGCAGGAGTGGAGGCAGGAGTGGTGGCAGGAGTGGAGGCAGGAGTGAAGGCAGGAGTGGTGGCAGGAGTGGTGGCAGGAGTGGTGGCAGGAGTGGTGGCAGGAGTGGTGGCAGGAGTGGTGGCAGGAGTGGTGGCAGGAGTGGTGGCAGGAGTGGTGGCAGGAGTGGTGGCAGGAGTGATGGCATAAGTGGTGGCAGGAGTGGTGGCAAGAGTGGTGGCAGGAGTGGTAGCAGGAGTGGTGGCAGGGGTGGTGGCATGAATGGTGGCAGGAGTGGTGGCAGGAGTGGTGGCAGGAGTGGTGGCAGGAGTGGTGGAAGCAGTGGTGGCCGGAGTGGTGGCAGGAGTGGTGGCAGGAGTGGTGGCAGGAGTGGTTGCATTAGTGGTGGCAGGAGTGGTGGCAGGAGTGGTGGCATGAGTGATGGCATGAGCGGTGACAGGAGTGGTGGCAGGAGTGGTGGAAGCAGTGGTGGCAGGAGTGGTGGCAGGAGTGGTGGCAGGAGTGGTGGCAGGAGTGGTGGCAGGAGTAGTGGCAGGAGTGGTGGCAGGAGTGGTGGCAGGAGTGGTGGAAGCAGTGGTGGCAAGAGTGGTGGCAGGAGTGTTGGCAGGAGTGGTGGCAGGAGTGGTGGCAGGAGTGGTGGCAGGAGTGGTGGCAGGAATGGTGGCAGGAGTGGTGGCCGGAGTGGCTGCAGGAGTGGTGGCAGGAGTTGTGGCAGGATTGGTGGCAGGGATGGTGGCAGGAGTAGGGGCAGGGGTGGTGGCAGGAGTGGTGGCAGGAGTGGTGGAAGCAGTGGTGGCAGGAGTGGTGGCAGGAGTGTTGGCAGGAGAGGTGGCAGGAGTGGTGGCAGGAGTTGTGGCAGGAATGGTGGCAGGAGTGGTGGCCGGAGTTGCGGCAGGAGTGGTGGCAGGAGTGGTGGCAGGGATGGTGGCAGGGATGGTGGCAGGAGTGGTGGCAGAAGTGGTGGTAGGAGTGGTGGCAGGGATGGTGGCAGGAGTGGTGGCAGAAGTGGTGGTAGGAGTGGTGGAAGCAGTGGTTGCAGGAGTGGTGGCAGGAGTTGGTGCAGGTGTGGTGGTAGGAGTGGTGGCAGGAGTGGTGGCAGGAGTGGTGGCAGGAGTGGTGGCAGGAATGGTGGCAGGAGTGGTGGCCGGAGTGGCGGCAGGAGTGGTGGCAGGAGTTGTGGCAGGATTGGTGGCAGGGATGGTGGCAGGAGTGGTGGCAGGGGTGGTGGCAGGAGTGGTGGCAGGAGTGGTGGCAGGAGTGGTGGCAGGAGTGGTGGCAGGAGTGGTGGAAGCAGTGGTGGCAGAAGTGGTGGCAGGAGTGTTGGCAGGAGAGGTGGCAGGAGTGGTGGCAGGAGTTGTGGCAGGAATGGTGGCAGGAGTGGTGGCAGGAGTGGTGGCAGGGATGGTGGCAGGGATGGTGGCAGGAGTGGTGGCAGAAGTGGTGGTAGGAGTGGTGGCAGGGATGGTGGCAGGAGTGGTGGCAGAAGTGGTGGTAGGAGTGGTGGAAGCAGTGGTTGCAGGAGTGGTGGCAGGAGTTGGTGCAGGTGTGGTGGTAGGAGTGGTGGCATGAGTGGTGGAAGCAGTGGTGGTAGCAGTGAAGGTGTGGCAGGAGTGGTGGCAGGAACGGTGGCAGGAGTGGTGGCCAGAGTGGCGGCAGGAGTGGTGGCAGGAGTGATGACAGGAGTGGTGGCAGGAGTGGTGGAAGCAGTGGTGGCAGAAGGGGTGGCAGAGTGGTGGCAGGGGTGGTGGCAGGAGTGGTGGCATGAGTGGTGGCAGAAGTTGTGGCAGGAGTGGTGGCATGAGTGGTGGAAGCAGTGGTGGCAGAAGGGGTGGCAAGATTTTTTTTTTTTAATTCTTTATTTAGCACAATATCTTACAACACAAGTCACAAAACAAGCAACGCCGAGTGAAGAGGAAAAAAGCTTAAGACCCACACATACACACACACATACACACATACAATGTGAAGGAAAAAAAACAAAAAACAAAAAAACTCCCCCATCTCCCCACACACCCTTCATCTTGCCCCTACCCCATCCCACTGCCCCATCACCCATCAACCCCACTCCACCCCACCCCACCCACATGCACATTCATAAGAACAAAACATCTGCAGACCTCTGTAATAGATTTGCATATATGAACCAATTTCACAGTTTCCATTTTACACAAGTATAATGACACCAGTATTTATAAATTCACTCCATTTATCATTGAACCTTTCGATATTTTCTCCTTTTTTGGCAGCAGTATACTCAAGCTTAATTATACTGGACAGATAAAAAGTGAAATCAACAAAGTCTGGAAGCAAATCATTCAATCTCTGATGATAAATATGCCTTTTTGCGAGCAAAATGATATGATTAATGTTTGCATTTACATTTAATTTTCCAAAAAGTACCTCTAGTTCTGTAAAAGTTACTTCTCTATCACATTTTTCTTTAATGACATCACTCAATTTTACCCACAGGGATCTGCTGTATTTGCATCCATAAAAGAGATGCCCTATTGTTTCAACTTCAGTCTGACAAAAAGTGCATAGTTTAGTCTGAGTGAGCTTCATCTTATACAGTAGACTATTGACTGGCAAAATACGGTGGAGAATCTTGTACTGAAATACTCTGAGTCTCACCTCTTGACAAGATTTACAAAGCAACTGGTAATACATCTCCCAGGGCAGGTCAATTTTTACTAGTTTATTTTCCCACTTTTTTTTGTGCCGTAGGAATACATGTATTCTGCATCATTCCGTAGAAGAATCTAGCCTTTCTGCTATTATTTGAAAGCAACAATGCTCTAATTGAGGGCTCATGCTCTTTTTCCTCAGTACGAATATCTATTTGGTCAATTTCCTGCTTCCATTCCCACTGAATTATTTGCAGTAGTTTAGCATACTCAAGAAAGTGACCTTGAAATTTGAATTCTGACTGTAACTCCTCAAAGGATTTAAACATTCAGTTATGTTTCACAATGTCTTTGACAGTTTTTATCCCAACATCAAACCATCTTCTTAATAAGTAACCGCTGTCAGCAAATTCTGCGTTATTCCATAGCGGTCGCTGCAAATAACTTCCAGTTGATTTAAGTTTATTTCGAATCAAAAATTTATTCCACGCCATTAACACTTGCTGCCAGAAAGGATTTCTTATTTTGTCGACCACTGCTTTCTTTATATATCCCCCCGTTTCCATCAACACTTTGACATCCACCCACTTACAGGAAATATTGAGAGCAGGGGTTTGGACCAATCTGCTCATCCATGTCAGTTTTAATGCATCATTGTATTTATTTATGTCGATCATTTTTAGACCCCCTTTGTCATAGTCTAACATAAGAGTTTCTCCTTTTATTTTATCTATTTTTCCAGACCAAATGAACCTATAGAATTCATGTTGTATCTTCTTCATGAAACTGTCCGGTGGTCTGGGTAGATTTATAAGATAGTAAGTAAGTTTGGAAAGTGCCAATGCTTTTATAACCAGGATTTTACCGAATATTGTAAGATTCCGCCTCCTCCATGCATTTAGAAGTCTCGCGATTTTCTTAAATACCTCATCAAAATTTAATTCTACCATTCCATTTAAATCTGTTGTGAAAAAATTTCCTAACACTTTAAAAGGCTCAGCAGTCCAATTCAGTTCCACCTCCCTGCACAATCTTTCCGTAGAGTAAATTTTTGCCCCAATTCAGATTGCCTTAGTTTTTTGAGGATTGATTTTTAATCCTGACATTTATTTGTATAGATTTAAGGTGTAGAGGGTGGCTTCCAATGATTTTTCCGTTCCGTCCAAAGTGAACTCGGTGTCATCAGCAACTGGTTAATGATGTGTTCTTCTTCATGTATGCGAATTCCGTTTATGCTTTTATTTTTATGTACCAAGATATTAAGGACTTCAGCGCAGAGGAGATAAATGTAACATGACAAAGGATCCCCCTGACGGGTTCCACGCAATATTGGGAAAAAATGGGACCTATGACCATTTTGGAGTACACACGCGTTTGCACCCTTTGTTAAAGTTCGAAACCAATTAGTGATTGAAGTTCCAAAACCAAAAAAAAGAAGGCACTCCTCTGCAAAATTCCTAGACACAGAATCAAAAGCTTTTTCAAAATCAACTAGGAGTAGGAGCCCTGAAATGTTCTGTTCTCTTGCTTCGTATAAAATGTCATAGATTGTCCGGATGTTTTCTCCTATGTATCTTCCTTTTATGAAACCTTTTTGCTCATCACTTATTATGTGGGGTATCATTTTTTTCAGTCTGTTAGCAATACACGATGAGGCTAGCTTATATAATACATTCAGAAGTGATATAGGGCGCCAGTTTTCCAAGCGAGTTCTATCGCTATCATGCTTGGGTATACAGGTAATTATTCCCTGTTTTTGGACAGACGACAATTCAACTCTTTCATACGCCTCGTTGAAGCTTCTGAGAATAAAGATGCCCAGATCCTTCCAGAAGAATGTAAAAAATTCTGCACTAAAGCCATCAGTCCCCGGCGTTTTATTATTTGACATTGATCTAAGTGCATCTGTGAGCTCACCATAAGTCAGAGGACCTTCTATCTCAGCTTTTTGTTCCTCAGTCAATTTTCGGCCGTTTTCAACTGACACCATGTCTTGCCAATTTTTCATTCTTCCATCCTCTCTCTCTCTATATAAAGTTTCATAAAATTTAGCTTGAGCTGCAAGTATGTCGTTTTGAGCCGTCAGAATATGTCCGTCGTCAGTTACCAACTTGTTTATCACTTTGTCAGTGTAGTGCCTTTTTTCAAGGCTCAAAAAGTATGAAGTACATTTTTCCCCTTCCTCTATCCACCTAGCTTTTGATCTAATTATAACGCCCCTTGTGTTTTCCTCTTTCAATGATTGTAGTTCTTTTTTTTGCGTCTCTAAAAGTTTAAGTTTGTCACTGATATTTCCTACACTTGCTTCCAAGTCAGCCTCTAAACATCTTATGCTTTCTATCATTTTCCTTTCCTCTTCCTCTCTCTCTCTCTCTCTCTTGCGTTATTTTGAGTATTGTAACGTGTTTTGTCGGATAATCATCAATAGATAGTCTATAAATGTACTCAGGGGTATTGTCAACTGCAATTCCCATGGGGAAATCTGCATGAGAGTCTCCCGCCTATATGGTGTTGGCGCATATTCTTCAATAGTTTTCTTAATCAAATCTTTTACCAGATCGACATAGCCTGCATCTTTTATTAATGAAGCATTGAACTTCCAAAATCCTGGTCCTCTCTTATGCCCAAATTGAAGCATTATTATTGAGGGGCCATACGTTCTTAAATGGTTCTTAAGGGGAGGTTCCAATGTAAAATTATAAGAAATGTCATCCTGTAGAATTGGCCATGATTTCAAGTAAAATCAACATACAGCCATGATTTTAGCCAACCAAGTTCTACAACAAACATACTATACATAGACATAAGTTCATGAAGCTTGAATTCATCTTTATTGCACAGAAATGACTTTAATGATGCAACATAATTTTGAACATATCACATCTATCTGTAAGCTATTTTCAAGATTTAACATCATCTCTTCCACCTAAATCTTTGAAATTTGGACACTACATTTACCATAAATCAGACAACAGACCCTACCTCTTTAGAGTGTCTATACTTAATCAAAATGTTGACTTTGTGAAAGAAAAAAAGAGAAAAAAGAACAATTTGGCAAAATGTTGAAAATATTTCCCTTTTCCTTTAGGGAGCTACCACCTGTAGATACTGATGCAACCAGAAAATGCTGAAAATTTGAAGTTGTTCTGATCAATAGCTGCAGAATAATCTTGAAAACAGTAACGCCACTTCAATATGTGAGAAAACCGAGAAAATGCAATTTTAATGTTCAACCTCAAGTTCTCAAAATTCTGAGATAGATGCACTATTTAATGTCCTGCAAGCATGTCTTTTGGCTCAAACATACACCTACACTCAGGGATCACTCAACTGACCTATTCATGTGCTCCTGACTGGTAGAAATTCTCACTTTCCTCCTGAGAGTCAGCCTCCCTCAAAGCTCTTGACTTGCGCGCCTGCTTTGTCACAGTCAGGGATTGCAGTTTCGAGCCTTCAATCCTGGCTTTGTCCAGTTGCTGGAGGCAAAGTTCTGTGTAGTGGCCAGGAGTGAAGCCCAGTTCTCTGAAAACATCCAACCTTCCCATCTGGCCATCATTGTACACAATTGCTGCTTCTGCAACAGCTAGGGACAGGCGGGTGCGGCCCACAAAACTTGCTTTCGGACAGTGTTGCCAGATCAAGTTGTGGAAGGACTCGTTTGTGTTTTGTGATCCACCATGAGAGCACCTTTGCAGAAGAGTGTGGTCAGAGAGTGTCTCAAACACTGGCCTGATGGCATCACACACAAACTTGGGTAAGGCATTCCTATTAGGATCTCCCTTGCCAGATTTGGAGGGGCACCAGACACCACAGTTGTCGTGCTTCTTAGTTCAATGCTCCCATATTGCCCAAATGTCTTTTTTCATCTGCTGTACATTCTGCACATTATTTCTGACAGCAGCACCAAAATGTCCCTGGATCCTCAATATTGCCTTTTTGTCAATCCCCCCTTCCCTCCTATCCCCCTCACAGTCTTGCCATTGTGTTCATAGGTTTCCTTCTTCAACTCATTCACTTTGTTTGTCAATTGTCTACCCATTCTCTTCTGCACATGGCCACAGCATTCCAATTTTTTTATGTTCTTGCCAGGATAGATGGGTGGGTCAGCATTCTTCAGAGATGAATAAGACTTGCAGTCACCATCACCTAAGTAAGATGTATACTGCAAGCCA
>JAWQFJ010026716.1:22500-28937 GCA_034096865.1 Theodoxus fluviatilis | reverse complement strand
GCAAGCACAGATAAATGAATAATAAAGGGTTTAATACATATAGGGACCCAAGAAACAATTCCACACACCGACTTCCCATCCACAATGCAAATCTCAAACCCTACACCTCCACTGCATGAATCACCAAACCCTTCACCTCCGCCGCACAAATCCCCAAAAACCCTTCACCTCCGTATCACAACTCAACCCCCTTCAGCTCACAGCACAAATCACCAACACTTCACCGCTTCCCCTCTGTAGCAACCATCACCAATCCTTCACCACTTCACGGAACCGACCACAAACCCTTCACCTCCACATCACAATCCACCAAACCTTCACCTCCACATCACAATCCACCAAACCTTTACAACTCAAAATCACAACCCCTCCACCTTCACAACTCAAAATCACAACCCCTACACCTTCACAACTCAAAATCACAACCCCTCCGCCGCACAAATCACCAACCTTCACCTCCACATCGCCACTCACCAAACCTCCACCGCACAACTCACCAAACCTCCACCTCAGCACAAATCGCAAATCCTTCTCCACAGCTCAAATCAAAAACATCCTCCACAGCTCAAATCACAATCACTTTCCCCCGCTACAGTCCAAGTCACAAATACTTCACTGCCTCAATCACTTTTCCCCGCCACAGTCCAACTCACAAATACTTCACTGCCTCAATCCCTTTTCCTCGCCACAGTCCAACTCACAAATCATACCTCCTCAATCTCCACAGTCCAATCCTTTGCCAACCATCCACTCCCGTGCCGTTTTTTTCTTCCACTCCTTCTCCCCCTCCCTCGTGACGTCTCCTCCTCTCCTATTACGTCACTTCTCTTAACCTTGAAAAAAACCTCATAGCCATTCTCATTTGGCCTCTTGCTAACAACGAAATAGTTTCCCTACTATTAGACGAACATTTAGCAAGTACTCCGTTCCTTTGTCAACGAAATAATGTCACCATACCTCGTCCCAGACGATATCGATAGAACGCACTCCCTGGTTATGATAAACTTCTTAACAAAATAACACATTTCACCTCGAGTCGTGACAGAACCCCCCCCTAGGCTTAGACTCTCCCGTCTAAGTCGATAACCCAGAACGACTCGAGAAAATGTGTTCCAACATTTTCCTGGGACACGCAGATCGACCGTAGTGGAACCGTCTGTCCTTCCCTGCGACGACGTCTTCGTGGAGTCCCATCTTCCTCCTGCAACGCCATTAAGTCCAGCTCTGTCACTTCACCGAGTAAACCAAACCTCTGCTTCCACCTCTTCTTCCTCCTCCCCCTCTTCCACTTCTTCTCCCCCTTCTCCCTCCTCTTCTTTCTTTTCCTCTGGCCCGGATGCCTCCGAGTCTGGACCAAGCAGCGAACCCCACCCTCACACATAGTCTCCACCATCAAGGTAACAGGCTGCTGGGTGTCCTCAGACTGATCCCGCGGTGCTTGTCGAAGCTGGTGCTGGCTGTGCGCCTCCTCCAACTTATCGCGCTGCGTCGGCAGCTCCTCGTGGTGCCTGGCAGCGACCGTCTCCAGCTCCTGATCTTGCTGTAGCTCCACCTTGGCATGCCCCAGCTCCAGGGACAGCTGGCTCTGCGTGTGGTTGCCATCCTCCTGCAGCACCGCCAGTCTGGCTTGCAGTGTCTCCACATACTGCTCCTGCTCCGTCAGCGCCCGTAGCCCCTCCGTCAGCTGCGTCTGCAACTGCTGGCACCGAGTCTGCAGCCCCGCCACCTCCTGTTCTAGCGGGACCAGCTTCTGTATCTGCTCCTCCAGCTCCAACACCTTGTCCTTGGTACTGGCCATGGAAATTGTCTCTGCTTCAATCTGTGCCTGGCTCTGGGCATGCTCCGTCTGAACTTCCTGTAGCTTCTCCTCCAACCTGACCTCGAAGCTCTGCTCCAGTTCCTCTCTCCTGCCTTCCTCCTCCTTCAATTGTGTCCTCAGTATCTCCACCTGTTCATTCAGTCCCCTCACTGCGTCCTCTTGCTCTCTGGCTCGCTTCAGCAGCCTCTCACCGTTCTCCCGAGCCTCCAGCATTACTTGTGACTTGACCTCTCCACTCCTCCGCACTTCCTTCAGCTGCTGCTCCAGCTTGTTCATCCCCGCCTTGTAGAACTGCTCCTTGCTCGCCAGCTCTGCTGCATGCTGCGTCCTCAGTTCCTCCAGACTGGCCTGACTCTGCTGCCTGCTTTGCTCCAGCTCGGACGTCAGCTCCGTCTTCTCCGACCTCAGTTGATCCATCAATCCCAAGAGTTGGTCCTTCTCCGACACTGCAGCCATTCTCTGCAGTTCCCTCTCCTCCAGTGCCACTTTTATCTTCTCCTCCTTCTTCTTCAGCTGTTGCAGTAGCCCCTGCTCCTTGGCAAACAACCTCTCGTCATGGCTGCGCTGAAGCTGTTCCACCTTCTCCTCCCACTCCTGCCGGCATTGGGTTACAGCAGCCTGCACCTGCTCCGCTATCTGCTTCTCCGCCTTCTGCTGTAGTAGGGTGAGGGCGGCGGCCTGGCCTCGAGACAGTTCCGACACTATCCTTTCCTTCTCCGCCTCCAGAGTCTGCACTGCCCGCTGCACCCGCTCCTCCATCTCTTCCTGCAGCTGCCGCTTCTCCTCCTCCAGCCGCCAAATGGTATCCCTCGACCTCCTGAGCCACTCTTCCCCTGACCTCTCCAGCTTCTCTGACTTGTCCTGGAGTACCTGCCGCTGCTGACTGGTGATCTGGAGCTGTTCCCGAATGTGGCAGAGTTCTTCATCCTTGGCTTCCATCTCTCCAACCATGGACTTCTTGACATCAGCAATGGCCATATCGTGGCCAGCCACCAGCTTCTCGATGACGCACCAGGCCTCACGGATCTGTCTCTGCAGTTTGTCCACTTCTGAAGATACAGAGCCACCAGCACCATCCCAAAGCTTGTCCACCTCACGGCTCTTGTCCTCCAGCTTCTTTTGGCGTAGATCCAGCTCCTGCTGTCTCATGGCCAACTCCTGCTGACGCCGAGCTTCGGCTTTCTCTTGCTTGTCCTTTTGCAATTCTAACTCCCGCTGTCTCATGGCCAACTCCTGCAGTCGTCGAGCTTCGGCTTTCTCTTCCTTGTCCTTTTGCAGTGCCAACACCTGCAGTCGTAGAGCTTCGGCTTTCTGTTCCTTGTCCTTTTGCAATTCTAACTCCTGCCGTCTCATGGCCAACGCTTGCTTCCGCCGAGCCAACTCTTCCCATCGACGGTCCAATTCTGCCCTACTCCTGCTTTCTTCCTTCTCCCTTTTCTGCCTTGCCTTCTCCTCTTCCTCTTCCAGCCTTTCCAATTCCCTCTCCAATCGTGCAGCCGACCTCCTCCCGCTTGGCCGAGCCTTCAACTCATTTAATGCCGCTCTCAGTTGCTCCCGATCCATCCCTAAGCGTCGGGCACAAAAAACTTGCTACAATAAGACAATATCACAACGGACAACACAGTAGCCAGGGGTATACAAGCGGAAGTGATCCCAGGACGAGCCCCCATCTGTCAAGAACTGCTAGGTGGTATTAGCTTGTCAACAATTCTTGAACCTGTAATTTCGATGCACTTCCTACCCCTGGGCTACTTGGAAAATAAAACAACAACCACGTACACGCTACAAAACACGCAAGCACAGATAAATGAATAATAAAGGGTTTAATACATATAGGGACCCAAGAAACAATTCCACACACCGACTTCCCATCCACAATGCAAATCTCAAACCCTACACCTCCACTGCATGAATCACCAAACCCTTCACCTCCGCCGCACAAATCCCCAAAAACCCTTCACCTCCGTATCACAACTCAACCCCTTCAGCTCACAGCACAAATCACCAACACTTCACCGCTTCCCCTCTGTAGCAACCATCACCAATCCTTCACCACTTCACGGAACCGACCACAAACCCTTCACCTCCACATCACAATCCACCAAACCTTCACCTCCACATCACAATCCACCAAACCTTTACAACTCAAAATCACAACCCCTCCACCTTCACAACTCAAAATCACAACCCCTACACCTTCACAACTCAAAATCACAACCCCTCCGCCGCACAAATCACCAACCTTCACCTCCACATCGCCACTCACCAAACCTCCACCGCACAACTCACCAAACCTCCACCTCAGCACAAATCGCAAATCCTTCTCCACAGCTCAAATCAAAAACATCCTCCACAGCTCAAATCACAATCACTTTCCCCCGCTACAGTCCAAGTCACAAATACTTCACTGCCTCAATCACTTTTCCCCGCCACAGTCCAACTCACAAATACTTCACTGCCTCAATCCCTTTTCCTCGCCACAGTCCAACTCACAAATCATACCTCCTCAATCTCCACAGTCCAATCCTTTGCCAACCATCCACTCCCGTGCCGTTTTTTTCTCCTCTCCTTCTCCCCCTCTCTCGTGACGTCTCTCCTCTCCCATTACGTCACTTCTCTTAACCTTGAAAAAAAAACTCATAGCCATTCTCATTTGGCCTCTTGCTAACAACGAAATAGTTTCCCTACTATTAGACGAACATTTAGCAAGTACTCCGTTCCTTTGTCAACGAAATAATGTCACCATACCTCGTCCCAGACGATATCGATAGAACGCACTCCCTGGTTATGATAAACTTCTTAACAAAATAACACATTTCACCTCGAGTCGTGACAGAGAGACACAGAGATAGAGATAGAGACACAGAGAGAGATAGAGACACAGAGAGAGAGAGACAGACAGACAGACAGACAGAGAGACAGACAGACAGACAAACAAACAGACAGACAGACAGAGAAAGAGAGAGAGATACAGAGAGAGAGGGAGAGAGAGAGAGAAAGAGATAGAGAGAGAGAGACAGAGGGAGACACAGAGAGAGAGAGAGAGAGAGAGAGAGAAATGTACTCTGCATACTGCACACTGTATACTGTATACTGTATACTATATACTGCACACTGTATACTGTATACTATATACTGCACACTGTGCAGTGTATACTATATACTCCCCACTCTATACTGTATACTATATACTGCACACTGTACACTGCATACTATATACTGTACACTGTGAATTGTATATTGCACACTGTTGACTGCACACTGCACAGTATATACTATATACTGCACACTGTATACTGTACACTGCACACTGTAAACCGTACACTGCACAGGACCTGGAGGTGGGGGCAATACTGCTGGCGATGAGGCAGGAGCTGCTGGTGTACATTCACGGCTACAGACGGTTCCCCAACCCCACCTACGGCCGTTTCTACCTGGAGCAGTCCACCAACGAGACATATGTACGTCCCTTGCTCAGACCTTTCTCTCACTCTTTCCTCACCTCCACGCTGGTAAGGGAGCGGCACAAGACATACCCAGCTGACTCACACCTCTGTAGCGGCACAAGACATACCCAGCTGACTCACACCTCTGTAGCGGCACAAGACATATCCAGCTGACTCACACCTCTGTAGCGGCACAAGACATATCCAGCTGACTTCACGCCTCTGTAGCGGCACAAGACATGCCCAGCTGACTCACGCCTCTGTAGCGGCACAAGACATACCCAGCTGACTCACACCTCTGTAGCGGCACAAGACATGCCCAGCTGACTCACACCTCTGTAGCGGCACAAGACATGCCCAGCTGACTCACACCTCTGTAGCGGCACAAGACATACCCAGCTGACTCACACCTCTGTAGCGGCACAAGACATATCCAGCTGACTCACACCTCTGTAGCGGCACAAGACATACCCAGCTGACTCACACCTCTGTAGCGGCACAAGACATGCCCAGCTGACTCACACCTCTGTAGCGGCACAAGACATACCCAGCTGACTCACACCTCTGTAGCGGCACAAGACATGCCCAGCTGACTCACACCTCTGTACCGGCACAAGACATACCCAGCTGACTCACACCTCTGTAGCGGCACAAGACATGCCCAGCTGACTCACACCTCTGTAGCGGCACAAGACACACCCAGCTGACTCACGCCTCTGTAGCGGCACAAGACATGCCCAGCTGACTCACACCTCTGTAGCGGCACAAGACACACCCAGCTGACTCACACCTCTGTAGCGGCACAAGACATACCCAGCTGACTCACACCTCTATAGCGGCACAAGACATGCCCAGCTGACTCACACCTCTGTAGTGGCACAAGACATGCCCAGCTGACTCACACCTCTGTAGCGGCACGCCATACCCAGCTGACTCACACCTCTGTAGCGGCACGCCATACCCAGCTGACTCACACCTCTGTAGTGGCACAAGCCATACCCAGCTGACTCACACCTCTGTAGCGGCACAAGACATGCCCAGCTGACTCACACCTCTGTAGCGGCACAAGACATACCCAGCTGACTCACACCTCTGTAGCGGCACAAGACATACCCAGCTGACTCACACCTCTGTAGCGGCACAAGACATACCCAGCTGACTGACGCCTCTGT
>JAWQFJ010026716.1:17500-20000 GCA_034096865.1 Theodoxus fluviatilis | reverse complement strand
TGGCACGCCTTCAGCTTACGTATCAAATACACTGCTGAATACACGAGATGATTGGAGTTTTACAGCCCATCAACCTTGCAGGTTCTGATAGGCCATTGATCACTCAATCACTAGAGCTGCTGTCCGTGATAGGGCAAGGCAGGTCTCGATGTTCTCAGTTATTCGCCTTACATAAAGCGCGGGGGGCGAAGAGATGGTTTTATTCTGAGAAAAACCAAACCACAGGAGATGCCAGTCTCAACTTGTGCCCAGCAGCATATTCGCTGTGCGTAACACAGAGACTCGTTTGAGCTCTCCACCGCCCTTTACTGACCTGCAGCAAGACCTGACCAGATACGTGAAACTGGAGGACGTTCACTGGGGAACTCTGCAGGTCTTCAGGAAGTTCAACTCCGAGAACATGCGCTTCTCGCCGCAGATGAACGTCGTGTACGAGGTGAGTTCTCTCCCTTGCCACTATCAATTCTCACTCTGGGCTGTATAAGGAAGCTGGAGGATTGTTTGGAGGCTTTTCCTGTTCAAAAGCAAGTCAAGGCTGCCCCTTCCTCTTGCAGCGAATATACATGTAGCCCGGATGTGGAACCTCACCTCCGTTGTTAGCTGTTAGAACTAATAAAAACACGTACGTGTCAATCTTGTCATTTTGCACACCAACAAGTATACATTTATCATAATCATGTACTACAATGTAAACTAGAGACATTTAAATTCCAAGTCTGAATTATGATGAGTGACGACCGTATTTTCGAAGAAACACACAATGCAAGACAATTCTTGCCTGGTCGTTTGTCAAAACAAAGACATGTTTAAACGGAGACCTGCTTAAGCAGAGACAAGTAATCTGGTTCACGATTTATAAGATAAAAGACACAAAAGCAAGTATATAGGATAAACAGTTTTCGTCAAGTGCCTCTTGTGGGTGCTTGTCCTTGTTTCGTCATGTCAAGACTTTGTCGTCAAACACTTTCACTTTTCATCCTATCCCGCACCCCATTCTGCCTTGATCTCTTTTTGCATGTCCTCGTATTTTAGTTTAATGAACAATTAGGAACTCTGCTTAACGTTGTGTTTTTGAACCAAACATTTTGTATTAAAACCAGGGTCCTCTTCCAGGATTCCACCATTGGCACAGAAATAAGCGCTTTCCACAATGTCAAATGAACAACGCCTGAAGCCAGATAAATTAGACAACCCCCTCGTAATCCAGCGTTTTCTTGTTGTTAAGGTTTGTAGAGATTAATGCAAGAACAGTTCACTCGGCAGACTCGGCAGGAAGAGCCCGTCGTATTGCTGTCCGTTATTGGAAAGAGGAAATAAGAGGCTTATGCCTTTGATCCGTTTCCAAACTGAAAACAGTCATTAGTAAATGTTGCAAGAATGTTCACTCTTGACGATGTAAAGCATGGACAAACTCTATCGTTGTACCTATATACAAAAAAGGCGACCCAACTAATCCAGATAACTACAGAGGTATATGTTTAACTAGTATTTTTGCAAGCTCTTCACTTCCATACGTACCGAGAGGCTGATGTTCTGGGTGGAGGCGAAAGATCTGATAGTGGAGGAACAGGCCGATTTACGAAGAGGGTATTCCACCGTTGATAATATGTTCATTCTTCACAGTATTGTACAACAATATCTTGCCAGGAGACGTAAGCTGTACACGGCTTTCGTCGATTTTAAGAAGGCCTTTGATTCGGTGGACAGACAAGAGTTGTGGGAGGTACTGAGAACGCATGGGATGAGAGGTAGGATGTTGAAAATGATTCAGGGCATGTATTCCTCAGTTTGGTATTGTGTAAGATGCAATGGATGATGTACTGATCGGTTTGAGTGCAAACGGGGCCTGAAAAAAGGTTGCAAAACCAGTCCAATTATATTTTCTCTACCTATCACGTATGTAGATTCAAAACGGCAAACATGATGTTCAGCTGATGCCCGATTTTGTAGCTGTGTATTTACTCCTGTTCGCTGATGCTATTGTACTTATCGCGGACACCCATATAGGTCTGCAGAAGCAGCTCAGTGTACTAGTGGAAGAAGCAACCAAGGTTTTAGTGTTCCGAAATGGTGGGTTTCTTGCCGAGCATGAAAAATGGGTATTAGATGGAAAGAGGTTGGAGGTCGTGAATGAATACAAATATCTAGGATATCTACCTTTTAAGTAAGTGATCGGTGATCTTCACTGACAAAAGTAACGCACGGCCGGAGCTGGAACCCCTGCCTGCCGGGTTTTATGGGCCTGCTCCAGTAGCTCAGTCAGAGCTTGCTCCAGTAACTCAGTCAGAGGCTTGTTCCAGTGGTTCAGTCAGAGGCCTGCTCCAGTAGCTCAGTCAGAGGCTTGTTCCAGTGGTTCAGTCAGAGGCCTGCTCCAATAGCTCAGTCAGGGCCTGCTCCAGTAGCTCAGCCAGGGCCTGCTCCAGTAGCTCAGCCAGGGGCCTGCTCCAGTAGCTCAGCCAGGGGCCTGCTCCAGTAGCTCAGCCAGGGGCCTGCTCCAGTA
>JAWQFJ010026716.1:0-7500 GCA_034096865.1 Theodoxus fluviatilis | reverse complement strand
ACGCAGGACTGCCCCTTCCCCTGCCTCGTGCTCTACCAGGCCCGTGTGGGGCGCTCTGACAAGGTGTGTGTGTGTGTATGTGTGTGTGTATGTGTGTGTGTATGTGCGTGTATGTGTATGTGTGTCTGTGTGAGTGTGTGTGTGTGTGTGTATGTGTGTGTGTATGTGCGTGTGTGTGTATGTGTGTGTGTGTATGTGTGTGTGTATGTGTGTGTGTATGTGTGTGTGTATGTGTGTGTGCGTATGTGTGTGTGCGTATGTGAGTGTGTGTGTGTATGTGTGTGTGTATGTGTGTATGATTGTATGTGTGTGAGTATGTGTGTATGTGTGCGCGTATGTGTGTGTATGTGTGTGTATGTGTGTGTGTATGTGTGTATGTGTGTGTATGTGTGTGTATGTGTGTGCATGTGTGTGTATGTATGTGTATGTGTGTGAATGTGTGTGTGAGTGTGTGCGTGTGTGTGTGTATGTGTGTATATGTGTGTGTATGTGTGTGAGTATGTGTGTGTGTATGCGTGCATGTGTATGTGTGTGTATGTGTGTATGTGTATGTGTGTGTGAGTATGTGTGTGTGTGTGTGTATGTCTGTGTGTGTGTGTATGTGTGCGTGTGTGTGGATGTGTTTGCGTGTGTGTGTATGTGTGTGAGTACGTGTGTGTGTATGTGTGTATGTATGTGTATATGTGTGAGTATGTGTGTGTATGTGTGTATGTGTGTGTATGTGTGTGAGTATGTGTGTGTATGTGTGTGTATGTGTGTGTGTGCATGTGTGTGTGTGTGTGTGTGAGTATGTGTCTGTGTGTGTGTGAGTGAGTGTATGTGTAGTGTGTGTATATGTGTATGTGTGTGTGTGTTGTGTGTGTGTATGTGTGTACGTTTGTGTATGTGTGTATGTGTGTGTATTTGTGTGTGTGTAGTGAGTGAGTGTGTATATGTGTGTGTGTATATATGTGTGCGTGTGTAGTGTGTGTGCGTGTGTGTGTGCACGTGTGTGTAATGGTTCGTTTGTGTGTATGTTTGTGCGAGTATACATTATGTGTATATATATGTTTGTGTGCGCACAGACACGCACGTACATAAGCACTCACATGCACACACACACACACACACACACACACACACACACACACACAAACACACACTTATACATACACACTTACATATATACATGCACACACACGCACGCGCGCGCACATACACGCACGCACGCACACACACACATACACACACACACGCGCACTAATAAACAGACCCACATACGCTCGTACACACACACAAACACACACACACACACGCGCGCGCGCGTACACACACGTTTGTATGTGTATTTGTGGCCGAGCGTGTGTGCTTGTGTTATTGAGTGTGTGTAAGAGTATACATGTGTTTGTATGCGTGTTTGTGTATGCGTGTTTGTGTATGCGTGTTTGTGCATGCGTGTTTGTGTATGCGTGTTTGTGTATGCGTGTTTGTGCATGCGTGTTTGTGTATGCGTGTTTGTGCATGCGTGTTTGTGTATGTGTGTTTGTGTATGCGTGTTTGTGTATGCGTGTTTGTGTATGCGTGTTTGTGCATGCGTGTTTGTGTATGCGTGTTTGTGTATGTGCGTGCACGCTCGGGCGCACACGTGTGTGAAACATTTCAGTTCACTGGCCGTTTCCAGGGGGAGATAACTGTGTCACCCGCTGACATCAAAGCGCGTTCCGGCAACCTCGATACTCCCCACATGCTGTACTCCTTCAAGGAAGGTCGGTATTCGTCCTCCCGCGGTCTGTCCATCAGCATATTCCCTCTGGTCCATCACCACGCATACGGGGACTTGTCGAGCCTGTGCCAAAGGCTGGAGAAGGAAAGGCGTTCTAGTATGCAGACCACATCATAATTCGACCTGTTCGCAATGGCCGCAGGCGAATGATGGACTGCGCTGAAGAACGCATCTTTTTAAGATCGGAATTTGACGTCGTAGCTGGCCCTGTTGGCAGTCGTGTGAGGCGATTGGAAGTAGTGGCTGGCCCTGTTGGCAGTCGTGTGAGGCGATTGGAAGTAGTGGCTGGACCTGTTGGCAGTCGTGCGAGGCGATTGGAAGTAGTGGCTGGCCCTGTTGGCAGTCGTGCGAGGCGATTGGAAGTAGTGGCTGGCCCTGCTGGCAGTGGTGCGAGGCGATTGGAAGTAGTGGCTGGACCTGTTGGCAGTCGTGCGAGGCGATTGGAAGTAGTGGCTGGCCCTGTTGGCAGTCGTGCGAGGCGATTGGAAGTAGTGGCTGGCCCTGCTGGCAGTGGTGCAAGGTGTGGCTGGCCCTGTTGGCAGTGGTGCGAGGCGATTGGAAGTAGTGGCTGGCCCTGTTGGCAGTCGTGTGAGGCGATTGGAAGTAGCGGCTGGCCCTGCTGGCAGTCGTGCGAGGCGATTGGAAGTAGTGGCTGGCCCTGCTGGCAGTCGTGCGAGGCGATTGGAAATAGTGGCTGGCCCTGCTGGCAGTGGTGCGAGGCGATTGGAAGTAGTGGCTGGCCCTGCTGGCAGTGGTGCGAGGCGATTGGAAGTAGTGGCTGGCCCTGTTGGCAGTCGTGCGAGGCGATTGGAAGTAGTGGCTGGCCCTGTTGGCAGTCGTGCGAGGCGATTGGAAGTAGTGGCTGGCCCTGTTGGCAGTCGTGCGAGGCGATTGGAAGTAGTGGCTGGCCCTGCTGGCAGTGGTGCGAGGCGATTGGAAGTAGTGGCTGGCCCTGTTGGCAGTGGTGCGAGGCAATTGGAAGTAGTGGCTGGCCCTGCTGGCAGTGGTGCGAGGCGATTGGAAGTAGTGGCTGGCCCTGTTGGCAGTGGTGCGAGGCGATTGGAAGTAGCGGCTGGCCCTGCTGGCAGTCGTGCGAGGCGATTGGAAGTAGTGGCTGGCCCTGCTGGCAGTCGTGCGAGGCGATTGGAAATAGTGGCTGGCCCTGCTGGCAGTGGTGCGAGGCGATTGGAAGTAGTGGCTGGCCCTGCTGGCAGTGGTGCGAGGCGATTGGAAGTAGTGGCTGGCCCTGTTGGCAGTCGTGCGAGGCGATTGGAAGTAGTGGCTGGCCCTGTTGGCAGTCGTGCGAGGCGATTGGAAGTAGTGGCTGGCCCTGTTGGCAGTCGTGCGAGGCGATTGGAAGTAGTGGCTGGCCCTGCTGGCAGTGGTGCGAGGCGATTGGAAGTATGGCTGGCCCTGCTGGCAGTGGTGCGAGGCGATTGGAAGTAGTGGCTGGCCCTGCTGGCAGTGGTGCGAGGCGATTGGAAGTAGTGGCTGGCCCTGCTGGCAGTGGTGCGAGGCGATTGGAAGTAGTGGCTGGCCCTGTTGGCAGTGGTGCGAGGCGATTGGAAGTAGTGGCTGGCCCTGTTGGCAGTGGTGCGAGGCGATTGGAAGTAGTGGCTGGCCCTGTTGGCAGTCGTGCGAGGCGATTGGAAGTAGTGGCTGGCCCTGCTGGCAGTGGTGCGAGGCGATTGGAAGTAGTGGCTGGCCCTGTTGGCAGTCGTGCGAGGCGATTGGAAGTAGTGGCTGGCCCTGCTGGCAGTGGTGCGAGGCGATTAGAAGTAGTGGCTGGCCCTGCTGGCAGTGGTGCGAGGCGATTGGAAGTAGTGGCTGGCCCTGCTGGCAGTGGTGCGAGGCGATTGGAAGTAGTGGCTGGCCCTGCTGGCAGTGGTGCGAGGCGATTGGAAGTAGTGGCTGGCCCTGCTGGCAGTGGTGCGAGGCGATTGGAAGTAGTGGCTGGCCCTGCTGGCAGTCGTGCGAGGCGATTGAGGGGCCATGGTTCACTCCCTGCTCGGGAGGACTTGACTGTGTATGACGATCTAAACATACCTGCGTCCCCTTGAAAAATGGAACGTTAACTCGACCCCTTCAATGTGTTCCATAACACATTCGGGGTCAGGAGTCACGTGACAAGATGCGGCCAAAGGTACAGAAAGTCGCTGGAGCGACTCGCGAGTAAATCGTCAGAATCTAATTTTGTCAAAATTAAGACTGAGCTATTTCCAGCTTCTGGGACCATTCTTATCGCACCCCCAAATGTTTTGAAGATAACTCCAGCCTTAAAAGTGGTTTGATTCTCAGTTTTGGAGAAGTGCTCACTTTTCTTTCCATGTGGTCTGAAAAACACCGATTTGAAGCAGGTTGCATTGCAAAATTAGATCTCCCAAGACATCGTAACCGGATCATTTACGCAATTCTGAAATCATGAGTCTTGCCTAGGCTTGCCCTGCTCACCACGTGAAATCCTGTTGTGGAATAATTGGTAAAGCACATTTGACCCCTGTTGCCATGGACTTTGTAAAGTTGCTGCCTCTGCCAACTTTGGCGGCCCTGTTCTCAAATTGACTGTGTAATCCACCACAATCTGCTAAGGCCTCGTTTTGAATTATTTCATCTCTAACATTCTTGCGTAAATTTACAACGCCGGTTTTGTAGTTTTGTAGTTTTTCATTACATTGATTATTGAAAATCTTCAAATCCGACACTGTGTGCCTTTTGTTGGATCAAGCCACCTTCGTGTACTGCAATAAAGTCAGCTGCTCCACTGGAGAATGCAAAGACAGCTGGGGCAGGGAAAGTTTGAGTTTTGAAAACATGAAAGAAGAGTCCACAAGATCACGAAAGGCTTCCATTTGCTTGTGGCCGTTGACTTGACACTGTTTGGGACGTCAACAGTCGAAGAGAGTGGAACTTGTGGACATTTATTCCAATGTGTGAATTGAACCTCACCACAAAATTGCTCGCCTGTTACCTGTTGGTGACTTTGAGTCATTGCTGTTTTATAAAGATTATAGAACACACTTTCCAGTGGCGCAAGTATAATGAACATGTCACCTCTGACCAAAACAAAATTATGCACAATTAAAAACCCGCACTTTTGGAATTGTATCGAAAGATAAATGCTGGTGAAATCATCTGGCAACTAGGTTTGCATATATAACTTCCCCTGTGCTGGTGTTTCTGCTGCCGTTCATATCAATCCCAGCCAGTCAAATTCACTGGATTTCGATTTAAGAGAGGTTCGTTATTCCTTCTATGAATACTATTATTTATACGTTTTTTCATAACTACACGGATATGAGATGCATCACAATCACCTTTAATAAAAGAATAAAACCTTCTCAAAGTTCATTATCACATACGCACGTACATTCAGAGTCACTGCCAAGGCAACACACACTGGAAACATGATCGTGTAGAAGACAGAATAATGCAAATGTCAGCATCGACTGTTTTTCCCCTGACCCATCTTCGCTCGCTGTGTTCTTGAAAGATGCCAGGTCACAAGCAATTGTTTTTGTGTTGCGAGGTCACACTTGAAAAACACCATCTAAATACCAAGCGGAGAGCAGGGGCAGAAGCTGATCTCTATGTGTTTTTCAGGAACACCCAAGAATTACGCCGAATACCTGAGAATCGATTCCAAGACAGGCAAAGTTTCCCTCATCAGGAGGATTACTGATCCAAGTATAAACTACTTCAACATTCTTGTGGAGGTAAGCCTGATCTAAATAGAAACTACGTCAACATTCTTGTGGAGGTAAACCTGATCTAAGTATAAACTACTTCAACATTCTTGTGGAGGTAAGCCTGATCTAAATATAAACTACTTCAACATTCTTGTGAAGGTAAACCTGATCTAAATATAAACTACTTCAACATTCTTGTGGAGGTAAGCCTGATCCAAGTGTGAACTACGTCAACAATCTTGTGGAGGTAAGCCTGATCCACGTATGAATCCTCAGGTTCCCGGAGGACCCTCCAGTTAAAACAAAATTTGGTGAACGCTCTTTCTTTTATCAGGCTCCCTCTATCTGGAATGACTTCCCCGCCTCTGTTCGTCACTCTAATTCTTGAAATCGTTCCCTGATCCTGTCTAAGTTTCTTCATCTTCCTCCCTTCATTGTTCTCTTTGTACTAGCTTGCCTAAGCCCCCTACCACCCTCCTGTCTCTCCTCCCCCTCTCCCCACTTTCATGGTCAAGCGGTGACGCTGTACATCAGTTTGTCGAATGTCTGAAGTGAATGTATGACTCCTGTGTTATTAAGTTTATGAAGTTACCTTTGAGGTGATTGATTGTTATTGTATATTGTAATGGTTGTGTATGAATGCACCTTGAGCATGTCTTAACTCATGGTAAGGCGCTATATAAATCTACACATTATTATTACTATTATTAACTACTTCAATGCGCTTGAGGAGGTAAGCCTTATCTAAGTTCAAACTACTTCAACATTCTTGTGGATGTAGGCCTGATCTAAACGACTTCAACAATCTTGTGGAGGTAAGCCTGATCCAAATATAAACTACTTCAATACTCTTGTGGAGGAAAGCCTGATCCAAGTGTGAACTACGTTAACATTCTTGTGGAGGTAAACCTGATCTAAGTACAAACTACTTCAACATTCTTGTGGAGGTAAGCCTGGTCTAAGTACAAACTACTTCAACATTCTTTTGGAGGTAAGCCTGGTCTAAGTATAAACTACTGCAATATTCTTGTGGAGGTAAACCTGATCTAAGTATAAACTACTTCAACATTCTTCTGGATGCAAGCCTGATCTAAGTATAAACTACTTCAATACTCTTTTGGGGGTAAGCCTGATCCAAATATAAACTACTTCAATACTCTTGTGGAGGTAAGCCTGATCCAAATATGAACGACGTTAACATTCTTGTGGAGGTAAGCCTGATCTAATGAACGAAAGAACGAACGAAATTTTTTATTGATGAGGCCACTGCCCCATTTGAAGAGTATAGTTCAGTTGGTAAACTTTAGTCAAAATATAAGCTGTCTCGCTCAACAGATTCAATAGCATCTTGTCTTCTTTTGAATGCTTTTTACATATATATATATATATATATATATATATATATATATATATATATATAAATATATATATATATATGCTAGTTGATCTTACATTCTTCGTTTGTATCTCGGAAAAAGGTCTTTAATAGGATCATTTCTGTTTACATCCAGACAGGTAAATATATATTTTCCCTTTTATTACTAAGAGATGGACAATATAATAGAAAATGCTTTTCATTTTCTTCTTTATCTCTGCATAATGGACATAAATACTCGTTAGTACCTCTCTAGTATCTGTATTTATGGATATACAACTCCGATAACCTCATCCTGAATCTAATGTATGAATCTCGAAATACTTTCTTGTCAAGAAAATATAAATAACACTCGGTACCAATGAATGTTTTGAACCAAAGATAGGTCGTGACAAAATCTTCCGACTAATAGTATTCTTTCTTTATTTTAAAACTTTTGGCCCTGAAAAGGGCCGTTTGTTTCTTGGTCCCGAGCGCTGGCCGTCAGGCGTGACCCCTGGGGTCGTGCCCGGCGGGACTGGATGCTCCAGCAGGTCTGTGGCCAGCGGCTGCGGGTAGCGGCTCCCACTGGTCGCTGTGGCGCAGGCAGCGGCGGCTGTGGCTGCTGTTGGTCGCTGTGGCGCAGACGGCGGCGGCTTGTGGCTGCTGTAGTGGCTAAGAGACCTGTGGCCTGCACA
>JAWQFJ010026715.1:0-11979 GCA_034096865.1 Theodoxus fluviatilis | reverse complement strand
TAATGCAAAACCTGGAGGTTCAGCGCCAGCGGTTTTTATGTTAATCCTTACTTGTTTTTTAAAACTTGATCAAGCAAACAAATCAAATTAATTAAAACGCAGCAAAGTCAAGTACAACAAAACCAGACTCTGTCAAGAATGCTTAAAAAAAGACAGAGATAAAGAACAGCTCCTAACCCCCAATTCCGCGGCTCTTCCCATCCCCATCTCCCTTCCTAGCCCCATCTCCCTTCCTAGCCCCATCTCCCTTCCTAGCCCCATCTCCCTTCCTTTCCCCCTCTCCCTTCCTAGCCCCATTTTCCTTCCCATCCCCATCTCCCTTCCTTTCCCCCTCTCCCTTCCTAGCCCCACTTTCCTTCCCATCCCCATCTCCCTTCCTAGCCCCATCTCCCTTCCTAGCCCCATCTCCCTTCCTAGCCCCATCTCCCTTCCCATCCCCATCTCCCTTCCCATCCCCCTCTCCCTTCCTAGCCCCATTTTCCTTCCCATCCCCATCTCCCTTCCCATCCCCCTCTCCCTTCCTAGTCCCATCTCCCTTCCTAGCCTCACTTTCCTTCCCATCCCCATCTCCCTTCCCATCCCCCTCTCCCTTCCTAGCCCCATCTCCCTTCCTAGCCCCATCTCCCTTCCTAGCCCCCTCTCCCTTCCCATCCCCCTCTCCCTTCCCATCCCCCTCTCCCTTCCCATCCCCCGCTCCCTTCCCATCCCCATCTCCCTTCCCATCCCCCTCTCCCTTCCCATCCCCATCTCCCTTCCCATCCCCCGCTCCCTTCCTAGCCCCATTTCCCTTCATAGCCCATTTCCCTTCCTATCCCCATCTCCTTTCCCATCCCCATCTCCCTTCCTAGCCCCATCTCCCTTCCTAGCCCCATCTCCATTCCTAGCCCAATCTCCCTTCCTAGCCCCATCTCCCTTCCCAGCCCCATCTCCCTTCCTAGCCCCATCTCCCTTCCTAGCCCCATTTCCCTTCCTAGCCCCATTTCCCTTCCTAGTCCCATCTTCCTTCCTAGCCCCATTTCCCTTCCTAGCCCCATCTCCCTTCCCAGCCCCATCTCCCTTCCTAGCCCCATCTCCCTTCCCATCCCCATCTCCCTTTCCATCCCCATCTCCCTTCCTAGCCCCATCTTCCTTCCTAGCCCCATCTCCTTTCCCATCCCCATCTCCCTTCCCATCCCCATCTTCCTTCCTAGCCCCATCTTCCTTCCTAGCCCCATCTCCCTTCCTAGCCCCATCTTCCTTCCTAGCCCCATCTTCCTTCCTAGCCCCATCTCCCTTCCTAGCCCCATCTCCCTTCCCATCCCCATCTCAATTCCTAGCCCCATCTCCCTTCCTACCCCCATCTCCCTTCCTAGCCCCATCTCCCTTCCTATCCCCATCTCCCTTCCTAGCCCCATCTCCCTTCCCATCCCCCTCTCCCTTCCTAGCCCCATCTCCCTTCCTAGCCCCACTTTCCTTCCCATCCCCATCTCCCTTCCCATCCCCCTCTCCCTTCCTAGCCCCATCTCCCTTCCTAGCCCCACTTTCCTTCCCATCCCCATCTCCTTTCCCATCCCCCTCTCTCTTCCTAGCCCCATTTCCCTTCCCATCCCCCTCTCCCTTCCCATCCCCCGCTCCCTTCTCATCCCCATCTCCCTTCCCATCCCCCTCTCCCTTCCCATCCCCATCTCCCTTCCCATCCCCCGCTCCCTTCCTAGCCCCATTTCCCTTCCTAGCCCATTTCCCTTCCTATCCCCATCTCCTTTCCCATCCCCATCTCCCTTCCTAGCCCCATCTCCCTTCCTAGCCCCATCTCCTTTCCTAGCCCAATCTCCCTTCCTAGCCCCATCTCCCTTCCCAGCCCCATCTCCCTTCCTAGCCCCATCTCCCTTCCTAGCCCCATTTCCCTTCCTAGCCCCATCTCCCTTCCTAGTCCCATCTTCCTTCCTAGCCCCATCTCCCTTCCTAGCCCCATTTCCCTTCCTAGCCCCATCTCCCTTCCTAGTCCCATCTTCCTTCCCATCCCCCTCTCCCTTCCTAGCCCCATTTCCCTTCCCATCCCCCTCTCCCTTCCCATCCCCCGCTCCCTTCCCATCCCCATCTCCCTTCCCATCCCCCTCTCCCTTCCCATCCCCATCTCCCTTCCCATCCCCCTCTCCCTTCCCATCCCCCTCTCCCTTCCCATCCCCATCTCCCTTCCCATCCCCCGCTCCCTTCCTAGCCCCATTTCCCTTCCTAGCCCATTTCCCTTCCTATCCCCATCTCCTTTCCCATCCCCATCTCCCTTCCTAGCCCCATCTCCTTTCCTAGCCCAATCTCCCTTCCTAGCCCCATCTCCCTTCCCAGCCCCATCTCCCTTCCTAGCCCCATCTCCCTTCCTAGCCCCATTTCCCTTCCTAGCCCCATCTTCCTTCCTAGCCCCATCTTCCTTCCTAGCCCCATCTCCCTTCCTAGCCCCATCTCCCTTCCCAGCCCCATCTCCCTTCCTAGCCCCATCTCCCTTCCTAGCCCCATTTCCCTTCCTAGCCCCATCTCCCTTCCTAGCCCCATCTCCCTTCCTAGCCCCATCTTCCCTTCCTAGCCCCATCTTCCTTCCTAGCCCCATCTTCCTTCCTAGCCCCATCTCCCTTCCTAGCCCCATCTCCCTTCCCATCCCCATCTCAATTCCTAGCCCCATCTCCCTTCCTACCCCCATCTCCCTTCCTAGCCCCATATCCCTTCCTATCCCCATCTCCCTTCCTAGCCCCATCTCCCTTCCCATCCCCCTCTCCCTTCCTAGCCCCATCTCCCTTCCTATCTCCATCTCCCTTCCCATCCCAATCTCCCTTCCCATCCCCATCTCCCTTCCCATCCCCATCTCCCTTCCAAGCCCCATCTCCCTTCCCATCCCCATCTCCCTTCCTAGCCCCATCTCCTTTCCCATCCCCATCTCCCTTCCTAGCCCCATCTCCCTTCCTAGCCCCATCTCCCTTCCTAGCCCCATCTCCTTTCCCATCCCCATCTTCCTTCCTAGCCCCATCTCCTTTCCCATCCCCCTCTCCCTTCCCATCCCCATCTTCCTTCCTAGCCCCATCTCCCTTCCTAGCCCCATCTCCCTTCCTAGCCCCATCTCCCTTCCTAGTCCCATCTCCCTTCCAAGCCCCATCTCCCTTCCCATCCCCATCTCCCTTCCTAGCCCCATCTCCTTTCCCATCCCCATCTCCCTTCCTAGCCCCATCTCCTTTCCCATCCCCATCTCCCTTCCTAGCCCCATCTCCTTTCCCATCCCCCTCTCCCTTCCCATCCCCATCTTCCTTCATAGCCCCATCTCCCTTCCTAGCCCCATCTCCCTTCCTAGCCCCATCTCCCTTTCTAGTCCCATCTCCCTTCCAAGCCCCATCTCCCTTCCCAGCCCCATCTCCCTTCCTAGCCCCATCTCCCTTCCTAGCCCCATCTCCCTTACCATCCCCATCTCCCTTCTTAGCCCCATCTCCCTTCCTAACCCCATCTTCCTTCCTAGCCCCATCTCCCTTCCTAGCCCCATCTCCCTTCCTAGCCCCATCTCCCTTCCTAGCCCCATCTCCCTTCCCATCCCCATCTCCCTTCCCATCCCCATCTCCCTTCCTAGCCCCATCTCCCTTCCCATCCCCATCTCCCTTCCTAGCCCCATCTCCCTTCCTAGCCCCATCTCCCTTCCTAGCCCCATCTCCCTTCCTAGCCCCATCTCCCTTCCTAGCCCCATCTCCCTTCCTAGCCCCATCTCCCTTCCTTGCCCCATCTCCCTTCCCATCCCCATCTCAATTCCTAGCCCCATCTCAATTCCTAGCCCCATCCTAGCCCCATCTTCCTTCCTAGCCCCATCTCCCTTCCTAGCCCCATCTCCCTTCCTAGCCCTATCTCCCTTCCTAGCTTCATCTCCCTTCCCATCCCCATCTCCCTTCCTAGCCCCATCTCCCTTCCTAACCCCATCTCCCTTCCTAGCTTCATCTCCCTTCCCATCCCCATCTCCCTTCCTAGTCCCATCTTCCTTCCCATTCCCATCTCCCTTCCTAGCCCCCAAATATTTTTCTAAGCAGTCTACGGATATACCATGACACCTGCCAAAGCCCATTGGCCTTTCATTTTGAGTGCAGAGTTGTTTGGAAAACTTCCCTGCACTTCGTGTCTTCCCTGTCTTTTTCGCTGACCCATCGCCCTCTGCCTCGTTACGATCTCAGCATCCCGTCTTTATTGCAGCCAGCACTGCTCTGTAACCCCGTGTTATCACACGACTCCTCATCGCCCTGCACTTTCTTTCCTGTCTCCTTTCAAGATGTCCAACCCATTAGTATTTCATCTACCTCTTCCCGCGCTCACTTTAAATGTCTCCCGCGGTAACGCTCACGACATTTTTGCCATGCTAGTGAAGACTTTAAAATTCCCCCGCCTGCCACAGTTCTGTGGCTTTCTGTGTGCGTAACACAGAGAGACGTGATGAAACAAACCGATCCAAAACAGAGGTTTGCAACATTCTGAGAACCCAGAGCCAGCAGCAAATGATGCTAAAGTTCCCAAAGGGTGAGTGAGGATGGTTCGGACAACCATTGCCGAAGCCAGCTCGAAACATTTCTAGAGAATACTTGTTTTGGATCCTCAAGGGAGGAAGACCATTAAACACCTGCAGAAAAAGTCTCGAGACGAGTGTCAACCATGACCAACATGGAGGCAAATTGGGTCAGACATCAAAACAACAAACGACGCCAGGAGGACATCTAAAATGACTTACGGTGTCACGTTTATTTAGCTCGGCTCAGCCGTTACGTTCACATCATTAAAGTCGGGAATGGCAACACGCTCTTGCAACCCAGCCATCCCCTGGAGGCCTAATGTCGGGGATGAGGGCCGGGAGTCTTCCATTCCACTGCGTGGCCGTCAACGCCGAGCCAGCTAAGACTTTGCAATAGGATCGAAAGAAACAAAGGACAGGGCACTGACGTGCAAGAGTGGCCCCAGAAGGGTGTTAGTATACAAGACCCTGAGGTACAAGTTTCCAGTTTGAAACTGTCTAATATCTGATTACAGACTCGTTGAAAACTGGTCTTTTGCAGGCATCACATCCCACACTCAGCGCCAGGGCTAGACATGCAGGTGACTTGCAAAAACAATGCAGACATCAAAGTTCCGCTTCGGTAACTTAGGCAATGCTTCAGATTTGATTGCTCTGCCTCGCCTACGGACTATGGTCCCTCGACGACAGTGTTTCGCCATTAGCATTCTCCACGGACGACGCAAATGCATGGGATGATTCGATGTCAAAGAACTTTACCTCCGTGGCTAGTCAGCTTGCAGTTACTTGAGTCACAGTTTTTTTTCTTCTTCTTTTCTTTTTTCCACCTAGTTTATTTGGTCTAAAAAATACACAAAGAGGACAAAATTACTGGGAAAGCAAAAAAAGGGAGAGACGAAAATTCATCAATATCATGAATAGCAACACCACATCATTATCCTCATCATTCTTATCTTTCTCATCGGATGATGATGATGATGATGATGATCTCATCATTACCACCATCCTCCTCCTCCTCCTTCTCCTCCTCCTCCTCCTCCTCCTCCTCCTCCTCCTCCTCCTCCTCCTCCTCCTCCTCCTCCTCCCTCCTCCTCCCTCCTCCCTCCTCCCTCCTCCCTCCTCCCTCCTCCTCCTCCTCCTCCTCCTCCTCCTCCTCCTCCTCCTCCTCCTCCTCCTCCTCATCATCATCATCATCATCATCATCATCATCTAGGGGTTGGGGGAGACTGGGAGAGGAGAGAAAGGGTGGCATGGGTCGTTCAGTTTGTTGGATCTCAGAGTCAGAGTTTAATGGGCAGTAGTCACCATTCAAACCAAAGAGGTGCTGGTACGAAAACATCCATGCTTCAGTAGTAGCCAACAACCCAAGTCTTGCGATGTAAGCTGTGTGCTCAGAGGAGCTGGAGGAAGTGCAACACATAGAAACTGTGACTGCATCAGAGCTGCCATTAGGAAATATCAATTGCAGCCGTTGTGAGTTCGTTGGTTATCGATTGGGAAGGTTGAAATATAAACTATTGTCGTCGCGCAAAATCAAATTTACTCATCATAACATAACTATCTTTCATATTAGGCGTCTTTACGGGCGCAGTGCTTGTGGGGAAGTGCCTCAGTATCAATGAACTTATCCAGCATTAAGTCATACCACCTTTGACTTTATTCCATTTGTTTCATGATATTTGCTTTTTGTATTGAAAGTAAAGTTACAGTGACAATGCTCGACGGATATGGGGAGAAATGTGTATCCAAACGAGGATGCTGGAGTCACTGAGTCTAAATGAAGCAACAGATTAACTTTCTTGAGTAACAACGCGCTTCCCAGCCGCACCTCTGCCGAGTCAATTGCGATATAAAATGTCATCACCGTTTGTTCCTCCAGTCAACACACGCGTTCTCGGAACTCAAGGTTTTTTTTTCAGGTGTGCAGATCCGTGGAAAAAAACGATTGTCCTCTCTCGCCTGTTTACGTCACCCATCCTGTTGACCTCACATTCCCGCCCTGTTCTAGGGTCACGGCCGCCTGCACCAGCCCTCACGAGTTCCTGTCGTTTCTTGCTGTTTCATCTTCTGCACAGTCATTACTTACTGCCTTGTCTTTTCTTTTAAACAGCGTTGCCCCCCTCCCCCCTCCCCCTTACCCACCTTCATCCCCACTGTATAACTGCGTACTTTCGCATGAAATAAAAAACCTGCATATCTACACTCACTTGTGTAAATACTTTGAAGAAGGCCATGGCATAGGCAGTGCTCAGACTAGCAAAACAAAGGCGCATCCTATGTCTCCATGAGGCACTCCCTGTTGGCTGTACATGTATATATGCAGGTCTAATGTCAGGGCTTTTAATAAACGATATTTTGTCTTCTAAACATCAGCCAAAACATCCGCCCTTGTTTGTCTCGGTTGCATTGTCGCTGATTCGATAGTACCAAAGACTAAGTTATTTATAAGTGTAACTTATAATCTTTGATAGTGCTGAAGAAAGCATTCTACGAACTGGTAAGTTGTCTTTTGGCTATAAAAGATTACTTCGAACAGGAACTTTATTTTCAGTAACTGGCTACTACTTTTTTGTCCTTTCCAGGAAAGAAATACTTTTTCTGGCGTTTCCATCCGATTTTTCTGTATGTCTACCTCAATACTTGCGTTTTCCTTGTCTATGTAATTTTTATTTTGTGTCATAGAGCGCCAGCGGTTTTTATTTTATTGGCTAAAACTAAAAGCGATGTCCGAGTGCAAACTCATTAGTCCGCGTCATCAATGGTTTGACGTCATCAATAGTTTGACGTCATCAACTTCGTGATGCGACATACAACCTCTCTTTACACTTCCAAACTACATAACAGATAAAAACCGCTGGCGCTGAACCTCCAGGTTTTGGCATTAAAAAAAAAAAAGGATCGGGTTCGAACCCCAACCTCTCTAGAAAAGAGGGGGGAAAAACACACACGCCAAAAAAACACATAAAACCAAGTCGGGTTCGAACCCACAACCTCTCAAAAAAAAGAGAAGAAAAAAAAGTTTCAGCACAGCATCAAACATGGTCACACATGACCAAGAGTCCAACGCTCTACCAAATGTACTAGTGGAGAACTGGTATGACCCAGCACAAAATATTGTACAATCCTGGCGTGGTTTATGTCCGGCAACTGGTTTTTGTCGACAGACCACGAACTGTTTGGTATTTCATACGGATCTAACCCATCAACGTCAATAATCTTCTCCTAGTACCGCTTTTTTGCGTCTGCTGGTAGACGTTCAACATACGAAGAAGCCGTTGTTTTGCTGAAAGTAGGAAAAGATAACTCTGTTTGACTCGATCTCGATTAGGCCACGCATTTCGCCATTCCGTCAAATGACATTTTAGGGGGGAGGGGTTTCGAGTTTACGACTTAAATAAATCCCTTTCTGTTCAAACCTCGATTCTGAAAATTTGATACATTCAATCGAACCTAACTTCCAGTTAGTGTGCAAAATGTCAAGGAAATCCGTCCAGTAGTTTTTGAGAAATCAGCCGTTAAGTCGGGACAGACAGACAGACATATAGAAAAAAACCACTGGTGCTGAACCTCCAGGTTTTGGCATTAAAAAAAAAATTAAAAAGAAGATCGGGTTCGAACTCGCAATCTCTCGAGAAAAGAGGGGGAAAAAAAAAAACACACACACACACACACACACAAAAAACCAGGTCGGGTTTGAACCCACAACCTCTCGAAAAAAGAGAAGAAAAAAAGTTTCAGCGCAGAATCAAACCTTGTCACGCATGACCAAGAGTCCAATGCTCTACCAAATGTGCCATTGGAGAACTGGTATGACTGAGTGTTTGTAAAGCATTTATAACGTTCTTTTCCGTAAACCGCCTTGGTTCGTATTTTGCACTGTAAATTGTAGAAAAATGGATGATAGTTCATGAAATTTGAGTGGTCTTGTACATTTTAGGATACTCAAGGTCTATTTCTGCCAAGTTTAATATCGATTCACTGCCATGGACCCCTCCACACGGCCCACGCGGTCGCTGGGCTTAGCCAATCGCTGGCGCGGAACTAGTCTATTTTTAGCGCAGACTTTACTGGTAACACAAACACGGCAATGTGTGGTACCAGCGTCTTTGACTCCTTCCCGCGTTTTCGCTGTGCGTTCTAGCCTATCGCACAACCACAAAAAATGGTCGTTCACTACCAGTGGGGTACATGCTCTGGTGATAAACGATATCCCGATAAAATAGTAGGAGGCAAATTGCATCAATTTCCCTCTGTAAAAAGCAGAAGAGCCGATGCCATGGCGTGGATCAAGGCGTGCTGGCGGGTACACGAGCAGCTAAATCTCAACTGGCTGAATAAAAGCGAAGGAGTCTGCGCGGAGGTGAGTCTCAGATCTGCATTTGAAATTGAACATTACTGCTCATTGCTCGTGCAAGTGTTGTTTTTTTTAAATCATTTATCTGTTACGTGTTTGATGGAGTAACCTAAGCTCGCATTCCGAAATTGTAGAACCTACTGTTGAAGTGTTGTGTGTGAAGCCAAAAAGCTTGCGCAACTGTCCTTTGCACTGACTGTCCTATGCACGGACTGTCCTTTGCACTCCTTTGCGTCTGCTGGTAGACGTTCAACATACGAAGAAGTCATTGTTTTGCTGAAAGTAGGAAAAGATAACTCTGTTTGACTCGATCTCGATTAGGCCACGCACTTCGCCATTCCGTCAAATGACATTTTAGGAAGGGGGGGGGGGGGGGGGGGGGGGGGTTTCGAGTTTACGACCTAAATAAATCACAACGGGGTCGGACTGATAAAAAGTACCAAAGATAGGTCGTGACAAATCTTCCGACTAATAGTATTCTTTCTTTATTTTAAAACTTTTGGTCCATCACGCAGGGCTCAACCGCGACCTGGGATTCATGGCACACTACAGATGAGAAAGTTTGACCTCGCACGTGCCTCCCGTGCTTTCTGCCTGAGAGGTTGGAGTGAACTCCTCTCACCGCCTGCTGGTCATAAATAAACCCCACCCGCTGATCTCTCTACACTACGGCCAGATGAAGGAGATTAATCCGAAAGCTCGCCAACGACTTTCTTTACAGGCCAGCCAACGACTATCTGTGCAGGCCACAGGTCTCTTAGCCACTACAGCAGCCACAAGCCGCCGCCGCCTGCGCCACAGCGATCAACAGCAGCCACAGCCGCCGCTGCCTGCGCCACAGCGACCAGTGGGAGCCGCTACCCGCAGCCGCTGGCCACAGACCTGCTGGAGCATCCAGTCCCGCCGGGCACGACCCCAGGGGTTCACGCCTGACGGCCAGCGCTCGGGACCAAGAAACAAACGGCCCTTTTCAGGGCCAAAAGTTTTAAAATAAACTATTAGTCGGAAGATTTGTCACGACCTATCTTTGGTAAATAAATCACTTTTTTTTCAAACCTCGATTCTGAAAATTTGATACATTCAATCGGACCTAACTTCCAGTTAGTGTAAATGTCAAGGAAATGCGTCCAGTAGTTTTTGAGAAATCAGCCGTTAAGTCGGGACAGACAGACAGACATACAGATAAAATTACGTCACGTTATTGATGACGTCACACATTTAGCATTTCTCCATTATGTCAATTGACATTTTAGGGGGATGTTTTCGAGTTTACGACCTAAAAAATCACTTTCTTTTCAAACCTCGATTCTAAAAATTTGATACGTTCAATCGGACCTAACTTCCAGTAAGTGTGCAAAATGTCAAGGAAATCCGTCCAGTAGTTTTTGAGAAATCAGCCGTTAAGTCGGGACAGACAGACAGACAGACAGATAAAGTCTGTAGGACCTCCAGTAAACCTGGAGGGATAAAAACCGCTGGCGCTGAACCTCCAGGTTTTGGCATTAAAAACCCCCCAATACAGCTGCGAGGGCCTTCAGTAAACCTGGAGGGAAAAAAATCTAATACAGGACGTTTCGTACCCTAGTCGTTGTGCACCTCATTTAGTCGATTCGTACCTTTTCTACTCTAACCCTAACTCTAACCCTAACCCTAACTCTAACCTGTTAGGGTACGAAACGACTAGGTACAAAAACGACCCGCATCGTAAAAAATATTTCTTTCTCCTTCACCAATGTTTTGCAAATTCACCCTTCTCAAAAATCTCCTCGCAAATGACGTCACGTTATTCGACGTCAAATGATGACGTCACACATTTTGCAAATGGAGTCTGTTGTATCGTTTTCATTGCAACACCAAAATGTAAAAAAGTCACTTTCTTCTAAAACCTCGATTCTGAAAATTTGATAATATTGAATCGGACCTAACTTCCAGTCAGTGTGCAAAATCTCAAGGAAATCCGTCCAGTAGTTTTTGAGATATAAGCCGTGGAGACGGGACAGACAGACACACAGACAGACTAACGAGACTCTGTTGCAAATTTATTTGATGGCGTCCAGCGTCTATGGCGAAACCGAAGGCGAAGGCTTCATCATCACATAGACACTGATGTGTTCCTTATTGCGAGAACAATGATAGACATGACGAGAACGCCAGACTGTCCTTTTTCACATTCCCCACAGACAAGAAGCAGAAGAAACTATGGATCTGGAAGATTCGGCTTGATCCTGGCAAAAAATTCAAGGCAACAAGAGCTTAGATTTAGGTCTTGTAAAAGCAAAAAAAAAGTTAAATCATCTAACCAAAACATTCAAGATCCTCATAAAAACAACATATTTGTCATATCTTTTCATTAACTCAACTACACTTCTTACGAAATAAAGTAATTTCTACAACTTGAGATACGAATAAAAGCGACTTAACTCTTAAGGCTTCAGATAGTGCCTCACGAGGAGCAGCGCACATGTTTGTGATGTAAAACGTGACCTTCATTACAGTATTACACTACGAGTGATCTTATCCGATACCAGTTGATGTTTTACCCCTCTGCTAAGATTATAAAACAACTCATTCGAATTTTACATGAAACATTTAGTTATCTCGATCGTCTGCTGGCGTAGTGGCTACGGTTCGATCGTGTTCGTCTGCTTGGTTCGTAGTGTTGATCATTATGAATGGTGTTTCTTGAAATAAGGTCAGTAAGCCTATATGTTAATTTATAACGCTAATATAACCCTGGGCTGTCTTAATTTATCAAAGCTGTATGTTGATTGCGTCAATAGGTCGTGAAATACATTTTACAAATCCAAGCTTCTCGTACTTCTATTTATAGCTGACGCGCGGACCTCAGCGGCACCAGGATAGATTATAAATACATTGTTGTCCTCGAACCTGCCTGCTGTTGACATCGTGTACAATGCTAGTATTGTCTGATGCTATGAAATACGTTCACCAGTAAAAGGTCCAACACATGGAGAGAGACAGACACAGACCTACACACCACAACACATGGAGACAGTCACAGACCTACACACCACAAAACACATGGAGACAGACAGTCACAGACCTACACACCATCTTTGAAGTGCTGCAAGAACAAAACAAAACAAACGAAATGTTTTCCCCC
>JAWQFJ010026713.1:77500-83160 GCA_034096865.1 Theodoxus fluviatilis | reverse complement strand
CCCCCCCCCCCCAACATCCACTATCCCATTACAAACTTATAATCAAATTTTAATTTCAAATTTCCAGGACCAATAAATAATTTTAAAAAGAAGCTTCAATTTGTTTCCAATCAAGCAGGTAAAGCACTGCAATAATACTTTTACTCTAAAAAGAGTCAATTTGCTGGATAAAGTTAACTGATGGCAAAATCAATTAGTAGCAAAAAGCAGAGTCTGGGCAGGTACAAATAGATTGCACACCTTTGCCAGCAGCCAGTACATCCCCAAAAGCACAAAAATAACACATCTGTATTAACTCAAAAACTGTTGCAACACTTCAAAACTCCCTTTCTAGAAATCCTGAGTATTCCAAATCGACGACATGAACAGAAGAAAACACAAAATATGTGACATTTTAAAGTAAGCTTGAAGGAGCCGTTTTCTTGCATTCAAAGGATAGCAAAGATTTCTGAATCAAAACATTAAAAATGATCATTCAATTCTACTGCAAAACAGAAAGGAAACTCAAGATCTGACTGAATACCATTGAAACATTGATGTGACTAGTCTTTAAATGCTCCAGTTATATTTTATGTGAAAAACAAACAAACTGGAAAGTAAATTTAAAAAATCATATCAGACACCATTATGCTGTGAATTTTCCAGCTCTTTACAGCAAACCTTACTTTCCAATCAGCTGAAGAAATTTATTCTGAAACAGACAGCAGTATTGCTTTTGGTAAAAAAAAGACTGCTCAAGTGTCCACTTTTTTGTAATGTCAATAATCCGCCCTCTCCTTGATTAATGACAGGTGCATTTTTAATTTATAAATTTACATCAATATTTGTTTAGCCAATTACTCAGTACAATTATGGAAGATGAGGTGGGATTTTAAATGTTCTCAGGTTACACATCATTACAAGATATCAAAGGCAACTTTTATTTAATAATGGTTTATTCTCAGAACACAGAATTACAAGAAGGGCAAAAGCCCATACAACTCACATGCTTGACCTTGACCTTTATATGACCTTGATCTTCAGGTGACCTTCAAGGTCAAGGTCAAACAACTAAACCTACCAATAACATCATACACTAAGAAATGCAAAAATGAAATATGAATGTCAACAAACATTTGCAACATGTCATAACAATAATGCTAAAAGCTCTCCAATAAATATATAACCATTTAGTTTTGATTACTACTTCATCATGCACTCTGATACATCAACTTGGAAACAAGATTTATCAGGAGAATCGCTTCAACATCAAGTTCATTCCTTGTTTTCCATCATGCATCTTTGTAAAACATCTACACAACAAAATATCTAGGCAAGTAGCCCATTTTCTCCCCTTGGTAACTGAACATTTTAATTCGATTGCTCCAGTTCAAAGCGTTAAATCCAGAGGTTTATTTTCATCTCATCTAGCTATAGATATCAGGGAAGGGAAAACATTCACACAATCAAATAACTCATCTAGCTATAGATATCAGGGAAGGGAAAACATTCACACAATCAAATAACTCATCTAGCTATAGATATCAGGGAAGGGAAAACATTCACACAATCAAATAACTCATCTAGCTATAGATATCAGGGAAGGGAAAACATTCACACAATCAAATAACTCATCTAGCTATAGATATCAGGGAAGGGAAAACATTCACACAATCAAATAACTCATCTAGCTATAGATATCAGGGAAGGGAAAACATTCACACAATCAAATAACTCATCTAGCTATAGATATCAGGGAAGGGAAAACATTCACACAATCAAATAACTCATCTAGCTATAGATATCAGGGAAGGGAAAACATTCACACAATCAAATAACTCATCTAGCTATAGATATCAGGGAAGGGAAAACATTCACACAATCAAATAACTCATCTAGCTATAGATATCAGGGAAGGGAAAACATTCACACAATCAAATAACTCATCTAGCTATAGATATCAGGGAAGGGAAAACATTCACACAATCAAATAAAACAAGCAGACAAAACGAGAGGGATATCAATGTACATCAACACGTATTCAACACACTCCCATGTTAGAGGTCCAAAACTTTCCTCTCACAAGCAACACATTGCAATGCCTGAAGTCTCAAAGTCTCTCCTTCCTGTTGCAGTTTTAGAAACCACACACACATTCATGGTACCAAGCATATAGATTTCTGGAATATCTGCATGCATACTTTACATAAATTTCATAGGTGGGTAGACCTCCCAGATAAGCACAAAGCCAACGCAGTGCTCTCCCCTTACCCCATTTTAAGATATGATAACTGAGAAACTGCCCTGTTTTAGACCAGAAAAGTCTCATGGAAATTATGCCCTTGACTCATTTAGGTGTTTTTAAGCTTGGTGTGCCCTTGAACCTTCTAGCCTGTTTTTCCTGGGACACCACATGGCCTGTTTTGCTGATACAGCCTTTTGGTCTGGGAGATGGTGTGACCATGGGCTATATTTAGGTGTTTTTTCAGACTAGTATAGCCTTGACCTCCTGGTGTTTTTCTGCGAACTCAGCATTCTGTCCAAGAGTTTTGCGCAAGCGTAGAAATGCTTCCATGCTTTCTACAAAACTGAATAAATGCCCAAAAATTAGTTAGCAGGAGGAAAGGGTGTGGGACAGGCACTCTTCCCCAACGCTACTCCATGTGTCTGACCCCAAGGCATGTAAAAAGAATTGGTCGCTCCAATCCCATTCACATCCCAATAGAAATTGGGTGTGTTTTTATCAACGAGAGGAACAGTGGTTCTCTCACTGAGGAATCAACTCCCGTCCAAAACATCCCACCCACAGGCGAAGCCACACCAACCCCAAGAGCGTCTGCTTCGCCTGCCTGCCCGCAGCTGACCCCCATGCAAGCCTCCCTCAGACCTGACGGTAATTGAAGCTGCCACAACAGGCCGCTGGACTCTGGCCACAACTATCCCTGCCCGTAAGCTGACCCCTGAAACTTTTCATCTGTTCTGCTGTGCTGTGTGTGTGAAAATGATCTTCGCTAGATAAAGCGAAAGCTCATAACCCATGGCCTCTTTTTATTTCTCGCTGGACATGGCGAGAAACGTTAGTAAATGGACTGTGTGTCCTCAACCTAAATAGTAAAGTTCATGAACTTCATCGCTGGAATTGAATACCAGGAACAGTGAGTACTAAAGTTGTCTCTGAGACTGATGACATTGCTTTTGAACCTAAAGCCTGAACTGTTGAACTGTCTTCTCAATAGAAAACATTGACCAGTTACTTACTGTCTGAAGCCTGAAGGGCAGTAACGAAAAAGCATCCTTTAATTAGCTGTGTGGAAAACCACAATTGGGGCGATCTCTGAGTTATTCTCGTTTGATTATTAAACTCTGTCATAATTCTCGACCCCTGTGTCCTATTGCATTATGGCAGGGGCGATCTCTGGCTTATTGATCACTTCTTTCATATGACCATGATGGTGTTTTTGGTATTATTGTGTTGCATGAATTATCTCTAGCGCTGATGCGCATTCTCATTCATATGTCACCCCGGCAGGGTTATTAAATTGATTTGATAATTTGACCTATGACCTCACCGTCTTTCTGTTCTGAGTTTGTCTTAGATGGATTGACTGCGTGAGAGAGTAGTGAATCATAGAGCGTCCTCCACGAACTTCGTATCGGTATAATTCGTAGCTTAATGAGGGTGCGCGCGCAACACAAGAAAGTGTACCTGTTATGTCGAATATAACAGCAGACGAATTTCTTTGCTGTGAACGAATGGGTCAGCGTAGAGGTCCATTGCTGCCTGGTCAGGAATCTGCGGGGGGGGGGGGGGGGGGGGTGTTTCCAATCTTTCTTTAGCTAGCGGGTAGGGGGGGGGGGGCTTTTTTAGCAAGCGGGGGGGGGGGGGGGGAGGGGCGGGTTTCCAATCTTATTTTAGCAAGCGGGGGTGGGGGGGGGGGTTTCCAAACTAGTTTTAGCTAGGGGGGGGGGGTTGTTTCCAAACTTTTTTTAGCAAGCGGGGGGGGGGGGGGGGGGGCTTTCCAATCTTTCTTTAGAAAGGGGGGGGGGGACTTTCCAAACTTTAACAAGCGGGGGGGGGGGGGGGGGGAGGATTTCCAAACTTTTTTTACCGTTGCGGGGGGGGGGGGGGGGGGTTGGAGGGGGGTGGTTTCCAAGCTTTTTTTAGCAAGAGGGGGGGGGGGTTCCAAACTATTTGTTAGCTAGCGGGGGGGAGGTTTCCAAATTGTTTTAGCAAGCCGAGGGGGGGGGGGGGGGCGGTGTTTCCAATCTTTTTTTTGCAAGGGGGGGTACTTTCCAAACTTTTTGTAACAAGCGGGGGTGGTGGTGGGGAAGGATTTCCAAACTTTTTTTAGCAAGCGGGGGAGGGGGGGAGGGGGGGGAGGGGGGGAGGGTTTCCAAGCTTTTTTTGCAAGCGGGGGGGGGGGGTTCCAAACTATTTTTAGCTAGCGGGGGGGGGGGGTGGATTTCCAAACTCTTTTTAGCAAGCGGGAGGGGGGGGGGGGGCGGGTTTCCAAACTTTTTTTAGCAAGCGGGGGGGTGGGGGGTGGGGTTTCAAAACTTTTTTTTGCTAGCGGGGTGTGTGTGTGTTTCCAAACTGTTTTTAGCTAGCGGGGGGGGGGGGGGGGGGGTTTCCAAACTTTTTTTAGCAAGCGGGGGGGTGGGGGGCGGGTTTCCAAACTTTTTTTGTTCGCTAGCGGGGGGTGTGGTGGTTTTCCAAACTTTTTTATCTCAGCGGGGGGGGGGGGGGGCTTTTCCGATCTTTTTTTAGCACTGTGGGGGGGGGGGGAAATTTTCCAAAAACACTTTGTTACATAGCGCTGTGCGTGGGTGGGGGGTGTGAAGTTGAGGTGGGGGTGGGGGGGCGTTCAAGTGTTGGTTTTAGCTATAGTAGGGGGGCTGTGTTGGGGGGCCTTTCCTAACTTTTTTAGCAAGCGGGGGGGGGCCGGGGATGGGGTGGGGGGGAGGGTTGTCAATAATTTTGTTTACTAAAGCGGATGGGGAGGGGGGGGGGGGGAAAATATGCAGTATCTGTGCCGCTGTATGCATTAAACGAACGCCCACCCCTATCCACCGCCCTCCACGCTTGCTAAAACCATGTTGTTTGATGAACCCCATTCCCCCCCCCGCCTGGCTACACAACGATAGTTTGTGGAACCACACCTCCTACCTCTTGCTAAAAAAACGGTTGGAAACACCCCCCCCCCCCCTTAACACCCACAACACGGTAAAAAAAAGTGTGGATAATCCTGCCCCTCCCCCTGTGCTTCGTTAAAGTTTTTGGATAAGTTCCCCCCCCTCCCCTTGGCGCTTAAAGAAATGATTGGAAGCCCCATTCCCACCCCCACTCCCCACCATCCGCTGCTATAAGGATACAAAGTTTGGAAACACATAACCTCCACACACCCAGCCCAGCTAGAACAGTAGTTTGGAAACCCACATTGTGCTCCTCGCTTGTAAAATAAGATTGGAAACCCGCGCTACCCCCTTCCCCTCCCCCATGATCATCTCACCGCTTGACTACGCCAAACAATTCCCCTCCCTCCCTTTCCTCGCCTGTACCCATCCTCTACACGACCGTCCTGCTAAGAAGAAATGTCACTTGTGCACATCCCCCTCTCTAGCTATTCCCCTTACCTCCCCCCCCGGCTGCAGATTCCTCTGACCATGCTTGACACCATGCA
>JAWQFJ010026713.1:55000-72500 GCA_034096865.1 Theodoxus fluviatilis | reverse complement strand
TGAACAACCGTCTCTGTCTCTCTCTCTTTCTCTCTCTCTCTCTCTCTCTCTCTCTCTCTCTCTCTCTCTCTCTTTGTCTCTCTCGATTCTGCTGCTTGTTGCCACCGTCGCAGGTTGTGTATTGTCAGTGCTCTCATTTGAGATCCGTACTATTGGAATATGGCCGAGTACCGGAAAACCACGGTTGATGAGATGTTGCCTACCATCGTCTTGAATACAGTGAGTGAACTTTCAATAACTCACTTGTTGAAATATTGGAATATTGATGCTCAATTTGATTGCACAACCATAATTTTGAAATGGATGAGTTCATCGGCGAGCAAGGGGCGCAACGCACGTCAGTGCACATATTTCAGCTTGAAGGCCAAGAAATCGCCGTCAAAGAAAGAAAGAGATTTCCAGAGGCACCAAGACTATCTACGAAAACGCAAAGAAAGTTTACGAGAGAAAGAAGCTATTGAAGTGCCCTCCATCGCGTCGCCTGCAATGCAGTCAGCCCCTGAGTATCTGACACCCCCTACCTCTCCGAAAATGGAACGCGTGAAGATAGAGCGTGTCAACGACCAGAACCCATGTGTGTCGTTTGCTGCGCCTGAAGTTCGTGCAACTCCTGCGTCCCCGGTGACGTCACACGAGCTTGTGAGGAGTGTGTCATCACTTGAAAAGCCTGCTCGAGCATCCAGTTCTCCTGACACACGTGCAGATGACTCTGTGGTAGACAGTGTATCGGCTAATCGACGAAGCCACGACAGGATCGTGCAGGGTGCCTTTGATGGCACAATGAACGTCGAGCCCATGGACGCCTCCGAAGTCATTCAACAGCTTACACGAGGGGTCGCCAAACCACAAGATGGACAGGCATGGTGTGACGGGTGTGCGGAACCCCTTACTTCCTGGATACCGTGTCCAATGTGTGTAAGAGCAGCATACTGCTCTGACTGTTTTTCGAGAACACATCACCCGAAACACCGCAGTATCAAATGAAACATGGATTAGTTGTTGCCGTAAAGCCTCGTCGTGAAATCTTGGTTGAACGTGTGTTTTGAGCATTCACATTTCCTTCGGCAGAATTTTGCGCGTTGTTGACTGCGATTTTCATTTTGTATCTTACTGATGATAATCTGCACAATGTCGGTCACAGTTAATGATATTACGACCGTTTGGTAGTGTTGATGGTTGAATGTATTTCATTGGCTAGTGTTTGCTCTATTATTAGGGACTGGAATGAATGGTTACGCCCTGGACTCTGTAGATGGTGATGATAGCACCGTTTTGTCACTTTGTGCTTGATTGATCAGCGCTCTGAATGCTGAATGCGTGCTGATGGTTAAATCCGTCCGAGTACAATGGTTGTATCGTTGTCAAAGGAGCTGGGCTAGAGCGTACATAGTAGCACAAAATCCATATGTTATGTTGTAATATATTATGTTTATATTTGTAAAAAAATTATTGTTGTTTTGCAAGCGCGCGTGCGTGCGAGCGCGTGCTTTTGTATGTATGATTGTGTGTTTGTTGTTTATATAATTTTTTTAGTTGGATTTTTGTTTGAATATATGTAAACTGTTTTGTTTATGGGCTGAAGGCCTGACAAAATAAAGGTTCAAGTTCAAGTTCTCTCTCTCTCTCTCTCTCTCTCTCTCTCTCTCTCTCTCTCTCTCTCTCTCTCTCTCTCTGTCTGTTGGTAACCATTACTGTTGTTTATTTGTACGTTGTTGATAATTTATTGTGTAGTTTGATAACCGACTTGGATCAACAAGTTATACCCCTAGATGTATGAATGACTGACATTATCATTGCTTTGTCTGTCTTGCCAATGGTTTACAACTGTGACCTTACCACGATGTGATCAGTTGAAAGTTCCTTTCCGTCCGAGTACATATGGTTAAATCGTTGTCAAGGATCTGGTTGAACACAAATTTATTCATGTTGTTTATTAGGTTTCTTTTATTAGTATTTGTTCCTTTTCCGCAGCCTGCTGGCATTCCTTGTGATTTCTTTTACCTGCCTGCCTGCCTCCCTCCCTCCCTCCCTCCCTCCCTCTCTCTCTCTCTCTCTCTCTCTCTCTCTCTCTCTCTCTCTCACTCACTCACACACACACACACACACACACACACACACACACACACACATAATGATCGTTTACTAGTGTTGATTTGTGTGTGTTTTTTTTAATTTATTTGGGGGGGGGGCTAGTTTTTGTTCTTTGATTATGGTTTGGAAGGAATTGTTATGTTCTGGACTAGGTAGACGGTGATAATAGCCTCGTCGAGCTAGACTGATTAGCGGTCTAGAAGCTGAATACGTGCTGATAGTATCTTTGTTGTTAAATGAGCTGGGCTAGACCGCACGTAGTAGTACGAAGCCCACACATGTTGTGTTGAAGTATTTGGTTAGAACATATGTTTTTATTTTATTTATTTATTTTTGCGAGTGTGCGTGCGTGCGTGTACGTGCGTGTGTGTTGAATATGATTTAGTTGTTCTTGTTGGATTTCTCTTTGAACATATGATTCAGATTTTGTAAACTGCTTTGTTTATGGGCCAACGGCCTGACAAATAAAGTTTCAAAGTCTCAAAGTCTCAAAGTCTTTGTCTCTCTCTCTCTCTCTCTCTCTCTCTCTCTCTCTCTCTCTCTCTCTCTCTCTCTCTCTCTCTCTCTCTCCTCCTTTCCTTCCGCCCACCCAAGCCTCTACCTTTTTTCTGCTGGATATGAATTACGACTGTGTGTCAGACCTAACCATCTATCAATGGCTGGAAAGGACCACCACAGCGACCGTCCTACGGGAATTGCCCACTATCAAACTTCAAATCGGTTTCCGATGGCCAAACAACGTCAATTAGTCACAACGTTACCATGTACTGTTTGCACCCCGCACCCGTGCAGTGCACCGAGAAACAGCAAGCGTTTGATACAGGTTCATACCGTGTGTCATACATGCACTTTGCTCTCACTCTCTAGGTCAAAACAATACTCTCTCTCTCTCTCACTCTCTCTCTCTCTCTCTCTCTCTCTCTCTCTCTCTCTCTCTCTGTGTGTGTGTGTGTTCGTGTGTGTGTGCGTGTGTATGTGTGTGAGAGAGAGAGAGAGAGAGAGAGAGAGAGAGAGAGAGAGAGAGACAGAGAGAGAGAGAGACAGAGAGAGAGAGAGAGAGAGAGAGACAGAGACAGAGCGACAGAGAGAGACAGAGAGAGACGGAGACAGAGACAGACAGGCAGGCAGGCAGACAGACAGACAGACAGACAGACAGACAGACAGACAGACAGACAGACAGACAGACAGACAGGCGGATAGAGTCAGAGACAGATGGATAGAGACAGAGACAGATGGAGGCAGACGGAGACAGAGACACACAGAGACAGAGAGAAAGAGAGAGGGGGGGGGGGGGTGGGGGGGAGAGAGAGATTACGGTAGAGAAAATTCAGGCAGGAGAGTGGAAGATAGAAGATTGAAATCTGTTACAAGAAGCTGAATGATAAATTTGAAAACAAGTTATCGCTTTTTTTAGACTAAAGGTATTTAAAGCATCCATCGTCACAACTATCTTTGAAACTACAGAGAAAACAAGCGGATCCGATTCTCCTCTTATAAGAGGCAAAATCGAGACAGATGAAAAGGTACACTTCTCCCGGTATTCGGGTGTACATGCGTATATGTGCACACGCAAACACGTGCATGCCATCAGAAATGCATCGATATGTGTGTACGTGTGCGTTCCTGTACTCGTGTGTGGTTGTATATTTGTGCGTTTGTTTTTTTGTAAAATACGTACCCCGGTATGTATGTTTGTGTGAGTGTATCGGTGTGTATTTTCGTGTAAATGTGTTGCATATTCTCATAACGGGCAAAAGTACGTAAACGCACAAGTTCTCCGTGGAGTAACATTTGTGGCTATTTCTATTGTGTATCATTGTTTTATCTCATTACATCAACTCGTTTTTATGTCTTTTCGTGTCACAAAATCAAGGTTCAAAAGAAGAATCTCCATACTCTTGCAAACTTTCCTATACCCACGCATAAGGCAATTATTTTGTTGGCACACGATACTTGCATTTATACATGTATAGCCACGACGAAGCTCAATCTGTACGTCTGCGTGTAGACGTAGTCTGCGTAACTGCTAAATGCGTATCTTCGTCGGAGAGACCACGCGCAAGTGTTGGCGTACGCATGCGTCGGGTGCATAGACGTTATTCACGCAGCGGCCATTTTGAAATCGAAAACGAGACGGACTTTGCAAAAATAGTGGCGTCTGCTATGGCCAGCACCAGTACCAGTACATGGAGTGGAAATCTCCTTCATGTGCCTCCATTCTCGCATGGAAATGCGGAAATATGGGCAAGTGATGTTGGTGCCCACATTTAAAAAGACAGTCAGAGGCTGTGGAGCGAGTCCAGCGCAGGGCTACCAAGTTGTTGAGTGAATGTCGGGAGATGTCTTACAGAGAGCGCGTAGAGTATTTGAATCTGCACTCACTAAAAGGAAGAAGGATTCGTGGTGACTGCACCGACTACTAAAGTTTTCAAAAACCAACTGGACAAGGATCCTACATTCATATCGTTATCTAGAAGCTATGTTGAGCGACACTGTCGCAATAGGAAAATTGCACTAAGACCTTATGTTATATAACGCAACACATTACGATGCAGGGGCGGATTATGACCTTGCCAGGGGGGGGGGGGGGGGTCCAAGTCACTTTAAAGTAACTAAATTAGCAATGCACCTGTTCACCCGTTAACTGCTTAATACAACGAAATAATCACCCTACCGGTTGTCAGTGATTCAGCAGTCAGACTGCAAAAGTTGACGCGGGAGCTGCGTCGCCATCCTGGTCTTGAACTTTCGTCCAAAGGCGTCAACTATGGCCCATGAGTCCACTGTGATGTTTCTGTGAAGCCGCATCAGCGCCAGGCCATTTAAGCGCTGATTGGTCATAGCTGACCGTAAGCTGGTCTTTAATAATTTAAGACCGCTGATCGACCTCTCACATTCAGCAGTGGTGACGGGAAGCGTTGCCAGGAGTCGAAGTAGGACATGAATGTTCGGGAAGAAGTTCCTGTTGCAATGCTGTAGAGAGGCAGCCACTGTTGAAGGGCATGGTTGTGCTGTCTGTCCTTTCCACTTGACGCACCAGCGATGGAACTCTGCTGGAATTTCATCAGGATCTGGTAGGTCAGCTGCCCACTTGTCTGCCAAGCACGTAATGCCGTCAGGGACCTTGCATGCATTCGCAACACCAGCAGCTTGGTCTGCGACGAGCATTAGTCCACCATGGACCAACCCAGCGTTCTGAAAACGGCTCCCAAACTCAACAATAAGATGATCTAAGAAGGGGGCCGCAACGCTTCGACGAAAATATTCCTCAGCTGTGCCAGCTGGTTGGTTAGACCTGTGTGTCTGTGAGCACGCTGTCCTCGGCATTGTCACATTTTCATGGACGCTTTCTGCAAGCTCCTCTGCCTGAGTGAACCAAGTTGTGAAGACGTCATCCAGGTTGCCTCGAAGATCAGCCAGAGCACTGGCTGTTCCTTCAATGTCCGCATAGGCTTCAACGATGTCCCGTGTTTTCTTCTGCAGGCTCACTGAGAGAGGTTTGATGTATTTGAGACAGTTTCTTGTGACCACAAATGACACCATGAAACAACTGCTTGCGATTGCTGATCTCAGTCCTCGGCACTTCGTCAGGGTGTCACTGTCCCAGTCCTCGCTTTTGTCCTCCATGTCACCCAAGCAACGGTACACGTATGGGAACAGGTTGGTCAGGGTTTCGAACGCATTGTGCGTTTCAATCCATCGGGTCCGACATAAGTCTACAAGTTTTCGCTTGTTGGTGATATCACAAGCCTCCAAGATTTCCTCCAAGAAGCGCTGCCTCTTTGGAGACAAAGAGAAGAAGAGTGAGAGTTCCCTCATTGTCCCGAACATGTTGCGGATGCTCTGGACGCCGCATGCCTTCACGATGCACAAATTCAGGCAGTGAGCCGCGCAGTGGAAATAAACGGCCTTATCATTCAGCTCAGTGATTCTAGCCTGCACCCCTTTGAATTTGCCGGCCATGTTGGATCCACCATCATATCCCTGCCCCCTGATGTCTTCAACTTGCAGACCCCAGTCTTCAAGGCAACAAAGGAGCTTTTCTGTGAGTGCTTCACCTGTGATTTGTTCACAAGGAACAAAGGCTAGAAACTCTTCCCGTATGACATCGGACGAGTCCACAAAGCGCAAAACAACCGCAAGCTGCTCCCAGTTGGCTGTGTCACACACTTCATCGGCAAGAAGTGAAAAATGGTTTGCTTCTTTGACTTCTGCCAACAACTTGTCCCTGATGTAGTCCCCAATCAATTCTATGATGTTGTTTTGAGTGGTCTTGCTGATGTATGTTGCATGACCTGAACCAGAATGAGAGGATTCTAAATGTTGCTGAAGAACTGTATCTCCGGAATCAATGCGAAAGCGGATTAGCGCGTTGAAGTTGCTGTGGTTTTCGTCTTCCAACAATCCATCATCCCTATGGCCTCGTAATGGAAGACCCTGCCTGCCACAGAGAATGACTGTGTCAACGACACTCTTCAGAACGGCTCTATTGTCCTTGATCCTCTGGATGTGGGTTTCATTCACCCTGGCATCAATCGCTTTGGCTGGATCTTTCATGTTTTCAATGAACGACTCAGCCTTGATCATGGCATCTTTATGGTAATCTTTCATCTGGTGTTTTTTCATCTGGTCACTTGCCTTGGTCCAGTTCTGGAATGGCTTCTTCACGAAATATCCGAGGTCATCACGCATTGGAAAACAAACACACGCTGTACAATATGCACCATCCTCTGAAGGTGAATAACAGAGCCACCTGAAGGTCTCGAGCCACTCAAACTGAAACCGTCTTTGCTTATTCATAAGAAAAGTGATGGGAAATACATGCTTTGCACTAGTTGGTTTCCAGTGGTTTGTCAAAATGTCCAGCTTCATTTGGTCTGACCAGGGTTCTTCAGAATCCAAGCTCTTCGCGATGTCAACTTGAGACTTGCCTGAAAAACAGTATAAAACTATGATGAAAATCAAATCTAAGCTTTACTGAATAAGTCTTAAAGTTAAAGACAATGTGCGACTACAACAGTAGGTACCTACTGTTTCTGTGCTATCATTCAGTAAAAGCGTGGTCTTAATAACTTAATAATATTATATTATATTTTGGTAGTGATCACAGATTAACAACAGCCAACTACAACAAACCAGCCAGTCTCTTCCTCCTCATTTGTTTTCGTCTTATTATAACCACATTCTTACATGAAACAGGGCCGTTGGTATAACTATTACTGAATGAACATTGCATCACTGTCCAGGGGTGTGTTTCAAGTCTGTACGTTAGTACTTAGTCTTACTTTATTGTTCAAGTTGCAATTTAGTTTTTAATTTCAGTTAAGATTGAGTATAGCCTAATCAAATGCAAAACCTCCCTTACCACCAGTCGACAAATGAGATTCTGACACCGTAGGCAGATTCCGAGAACAGCTTGGTGACGGTCTACTATCCCCGCTGCTTCACGGCGTCTGATCTTCGGAAACAGAGTCTGGAAGTGGGACTGGCTGTACAGAACACTGCATAAAAGGACACATTTATTATTAGACTAAGGAACCTTATCACACACATATCAATCCATTTTATTTCTCCACAAACGTGTTACCTTTAAATTCAATTTCAGTGTGATATCTATGCTCATGCATACAGCCACGGCGAACGAGACTCGGAGTCTGAGAGAAAGAAGGTGCGTGCAATAGGCCTACCTCGAGCTCCGGTTCTGTGGGAAGGCCGCAAACCACATTTGCATCCAAGTCAACTGCTGTTTCAGCTCCTGATTCTTCATGTCTGGATGAGGTCGCTGTTTGTTCAAACCGGAAAATAAAATTTAAAAAGGTGTAGGCCTAATGGATTTGAATTTCTAAACATATAATATTATCTCATAATCTGCCAAACCTAAGACAAGCGGCCCGCACTGTGGTCAGGACATTATTCACGCAGCGGCCATTTTGAAATCGAAAACAAGACGGACTTTGCAAAAATATTGGCGTCTGCTATGGCCAGCACCAGTACCAGTACATGGAGTGGAAATCTTCTTCATGTACCTCCATTCTCGCATGGAAATGCGGTAATATGGGCAAGTGATGTTGGTGCCCACATTTAAAAAGGCAGTCAGAAGCTGTGGAGCGAGTCAAGCGCAGGGCTACCGAGTTGTTGAGTGAATGTCGGAAGATGTCTTACAGCGAGCGCGTAGAGTATTTGAATCTGCACTCACTAAAAGGAAAAAGGATTCGTGGTGACTGCACCGACTACTAAAATTTTCAAAAACCAACTGGACAAGGATCCTACATTCATATCGTTATCTAGAAGCTATGATGAGCGACACTGTCGCAATAGGAAGATTGCGCTAAGACCTTATGTTATATAACGCAACACATTACGATGGGGCGTTCATAAGGCTTCCAGCCTACATCTAGCCTCTCAACTACTACTACTACTACTACTACTACTACTACTACTACTACTACTACTACTACTACTACTACTACTACATACCCAGTAGAAAGAAAGGGAAAGGATACGAAAAGTTCATCGAAGGATTTGTGCATGACATCGAAGGTAAAACAGGTTACCCTTCTCTCTTCACTCTTGTAGATCTAGATCTCGTAGTGTTGATCACTATGACCGGTGTTTCTTGAAATAAGGTCAGTAAGCCTATATTAATTTATTACGCTAATATAACCATGGGCTGTCTTTGCAGATAGTTTGTTATATCTGATCATATACTTAATTTTTAGTCAAAACTGCGAGATAAGCGACTATTGCCAGCTGGGCTTGCATCGTCTGCCATGCCGACATCAACATGTCCGGTGTGATCAAGACTCTATACATGGCTCTCTACCATAGGCTGATTTATATTTTTGGACCAATCACTATAGGTGTCTCATGAGTAGAGGTTGTTACTACGTTAGGTCGTGCAAAGTGATCGAATGCTCTTGCTTCCTCGTGTAAACATTGCAATTTTCCAGCTATAAACAAGAAAAACAACATCACTTGCCCATATTTCAACATTTTCATGCGAGAATGGAGGCACATGAAGGAGATTTCCACTCCATGTACTGGTACTGGTGCTGGCCATAGAAGACTCCCATATGTTTGCAAAGTCCGTCTCGTTTTGAAAACCGGAAGTATCTCGCGTGAATAATGTCCATGGCGTAGCAAGCTGGGACGGTGACAGTGAGGTCCTTGGGTCTTAGGTTTTACATCAGAGTTTCCCTCCTAGACGGACTGCCTGACGAGGTTAACGAGCTCCATGTGACACACACACACACACACACACACACACACACACTCACACACACACACACGCTCACACACACACGGATGTACACAAACGCACACACATACACATGTAAACACAGTGCTCATGCATGCATGCACGCATGCACACACGCACACACGCACGCACGCACGCACACACACACACACACACACACACACACACACACACACACACACACAGAATCCCAATGGTGCTGGGCTCAATACTGTATTCTTCTTTGTCTATCTGAAAATGATATATATGGACATTAATGTTCTTCTCCAGCAGTCATGTCTACAGCCTAGCGTATTTATCATTTTTTACTTCCTAAGGCACACTTGTGTACTTAAGTGTAGAGCACAAACATGTGAAACAGTAAATTTTATTCAAGAGATTGGCGTCAAGAGAAATATATTCATGGGAATACAAGAACACGACAGGTTTTTTTCTACTGAGGTAGAAAGTTACGTAGCGTGGGCGATGCTCACACTTCACAGACGTAAACATCCTTACACAAACTACTCTTCTAATGACAGCTCTGTCGTGAAGCTTGACCGGCCATGACCCCACACATCTCGGTCAAAGTGACGCATCACCATAGTCTTCCCATACTCAATGATCCTGCTCTGAACGCTCACTGCAACCCACGCAGTTGAGGACTGGGAAAACACAGGCACTCCGAGGTCAGCGTCTCCACTCGACCAGCAGCAGATCTGTTTGGGGGAGAGAGTATCATGAAGACCCATAGCTCCATTGTGCTTGACCGTATTTCCAGTAGAAACGGGCCAATCATCCACTTCCTGGGGGGTCAGGCAGGGTGGAGGATGCCCCCGTAGCGCCACACAGCCCGGTGATGCAACACCGCCATGGGGACTGCCACAGCCAGCGTTGGTCGTGGGAAAGGAGGGGTCAAGTCAGCAAGGAAAGATGGTGTCAATCAATCCATATCCACGGCAGCGGCAACGGTGACTTGTTGTCAAAACAACGATGTCCTTTTGACCGCTGCTGTGGCGAGAGAAATAGTAGGATAAAAACCGCTGGCGCTGAACCTCCAGGTTTTGGCATATATATAAAAAATGTAAAAAAAGATCGGGTTCGACCCCGCAATCTCTCGAGAAAAGAGGGGGAAAACACACACACACACATAAAAACACAAAAACCCAGGTCGGGTTCGAACCCACAACCTCTCGAAAAAAGAGAAGAAAAAAAAGTTTCAGCGCAGAATCAAACCTGGTCATGCATGACCAAGAGACGAACGCTCTACCAGCTGAGCCATTAGAGAATTGCTATGACGGAGTGTTTGTAAAGCATGTAAATCCATTTCTAAGCTATTGGCCCAGGAACAATCGACCATATATTTAAAACATGATGGATAGGTTCAGGAAAGCTCCTATTATGACATGTTTTGTTTTCCTTTGGCATGTCATAGACGCTGAATTAACACTCACACAGTCACACAGAGGAGGAAGTGTATTATACTTTATAGATGTTCACACCAGACATGTGCATTCGTACTCATTCACGCACACACCGTGTGTGGTACTGCTACCGAGTACCGTCGTTCTACAAGCAACGAGTCAATCCTGATAACACGATGCATAACTGGTAGGTTTTTAGGCTAGATTCGCTTTGAAAAGTTGCAGAAAATCTGATGGTGGTTACAATCTGACGGTATAACAAGTTTTGACAAGGAAAAAACCAAGCAACTATAACCATTCTGACCGTTGTCAGCCATGTTTGCAGAAGCTCCTAATCTCGCTGGAAACAAGATTTCATACTCTTGTCGTGGAACCAAACGACGAAAAGATTGACCTGATTTTTCAATACAAACACTGTATTCATTTTGTTGTTTAGACTGCAAGTGTAACTTTTCTGACTTGCGTTCCACTCAACACATTTTTCACCTAGTGGACATGTACTCGATTAATTGACTCGATTAAATTGAACTGATGTATTTGATATACATTTGTATTAATCCGGAAAAATTAGGAAATCATACTTCATTCATTCGAGCATTAGTCTTGACAGCGTTCAGCGGACGAAGTAAACATCAATCTACTTCGACCATAACGTAAGTGCGAGTTGCAGACGAAACTATCACCGTCACATGACACGGTGACGCCGAATGTCAAATCACTGCTATCTTACGGTCGTAATTATCGGACAAAGTCTGAATAATCTGAGAAAGAAAATCGAATTGGTTTATTATGTGTATGAATACGAGTTTTTTTAATCGACTTCGGTCAATTTCGCGCTGCCTTGCAGTGATGATTTGAATACGAAGCAGTCGTCTGCAAGGCGAAAACGATCTCGAAGCCAGCGAAGTTTCGACCATGAATGGAAAAAATCGTATTACGACCGTCAACCACTTTCTCTTCAAACCTCGATTCTGAAAATTTGATACATTCAATCGGACCTAACTTCCAGTTAGTGTGCAAAATCTCAAGGAAATCCGTCCAGTAGTTTTTGAGATATAAGCCGTGGAGTCGGGACAGACACACACACACACACACACACACACACACACACACACACACACACACACACACACACACACACACACACACACACACACACACACACACACACACACACACACACACACAGATCAAGTCTGTAGGACCTCCAGTAAACCTGGAGGGATAATTCTTTGTCCTTTACCAGTGTTCTCAAATTCAGTGTTCGTCATTAAACAGCTTCAAAAACAGAATTGACACGATGTTCAAAGACTACATGTACTGTGATGATGTTGGCCACCCGCTGTTGCCACGTATACCACTCTCTGCCACTCATAAGCCACCGGAAGAAAAGTATAGAGAATAGGCACGATCTTTTAAGATCGTTAGAACTAGGGTAGTAAAAAGTGAGAGTAGCCATAAGTACTGATCAAAAGATCAGATAAAGGCCTCGCGGCCTAAGACATCTGAGGACATATCTATCTAAATTAATTCTCCTATAAACTGTCCTCGCAAATGACGTCACGTTATTGATGACGTCGCACATGTTGGAATTTCGCCATTCCATCAAATTGCCTACCTCCCCAGGTGTTTCGAAATTCTTCTCCTGGCATATATAGGATCGAAATTGTACTTGCAAATGACGTAACGTTATTAATGACGTCAAATTTGGCTATTCCGTCAATTGTCATTTCAATAATTTTTAGACCGGTAATTTCGAGAATACGACCTTAAAAAACCACTTTCTCTTCAAGCCTCGATTCTGAAAATTTGATACATTCAATCGGACCTAACTTCCAGTTAGTGTGCAAAATCTCAAGGAAATCCGTCCAGTAGTTTTTGAGATATAAGCCGTGGAGACGGGACAGACAGACAGACAGACAGACTAATAAAGTCTGTAGGACCTCCAGTAAACCTGGAGGGATAACAGAACTGTAACTGGAAAAATTACACAGAACGCCATCAACAGATCATGATATTAAGCAAGACTTGCTAGAGTTATGCTTCGTGAAAATACAGGCGTGGCAGCTCTGATACAAAGCGCATTAGATGCTGTGAGGGATCGGTTTATCTCCCTTCCTACCGAAAAAGCTGTTTATAGACGGAATGTGTGTGATGAAAGGAAAACGGGGACCGTAATGCAAGTGTTGGCGTAATTTCCATGTTTAGTACTAAAATAACGAGCATATGTTTCTTCTTTCTCTGTCCACGGCTAGAGGGATGGTAAAACTGACAAACACTCTCTAAGAGCAATTTTACAAATTTGCGGCGATTATTGAAAACCCCGTACAGTTTGTTAAGTCCTGCATTATATTCCCCCCCACCCCCCCCCCCCCCCACCCCCCCCCCCCCCACCTCCACCCCCGAAACAATACCGAGTCTGTCACTAACTAATAGACCTTATTCACGCGGCGGCCATGTTAGTTTTAAAACGAGGCAGATAACGCGAACATGTCGACATGGCTGACACGTTGAAGACAACAGAGGGGTTAGCGCAGCTTCAACCACAAAATCCTTTCTGCAGTGGAAGTGATCGGCATTGTTAGATCAAAAACTATTCAAAAATAGTCACAATAGACTATCGTAACGTATAATTTCTTCACAATACCCGCAGAAGATAAGTAAACAAACCACACCGAACGTCCCTAGCAGACGAACACGATCGAACGCCAGCAGACAATCGAGCTAGTGTGATATAATGTTTCATGTAAAGCTCGAATGAGTGGCAGCAGTACTAGGCTATCTGGTTTACTTAGATGTGATTTTTTTGCGTGCTAACTGATATTAGGTTTAGAGCTTGAATTTTCAATGATATTACGCATCACAACATGTGTTTGCAGAAGATTCTCCTTGGCAGTCTCAGTTGTGCATTCTCCATTGTTATTTATTATGGTTGAGTTACGAAGGAAGGCAGAAAAATAGCAAGAAGACAAAGTGACAAAGGCTATGAGAAGTGGATTGAAGTGTTTATCGACTACGATGCCATCAAAGGTTGGTACACAGTGACAAAAGTTATTTCGCTTAGAACTCTAGTGTTCGAACCAATGAAAACCACGGAAAGAGACGGCCGTTTCGTTCCTTGCCTCTCATTGGCCAGCTTAATTGTCATGAGGTCAGCGTGTGATCACGGGCGAAGCTGATCAGCTTTGGTCTATACATTTAAATTTTGTTTTGTGATGCGTAACTTTGTCACTTTGTCAACTAACTCTGATTTAGATGTTGGTTTCTTGGCATAGCCAGCTTACCATGTCGGAGCAGATGAAACAAATGAGAGCAAAGCGAAATGATCACTCGTGCACTTAAGTGTTGATGCCTGTCCGGGACACTCCCCGCAGTGTGTTTTGTTTGCTTTGTACGGTTTGAGCACATAGTTGTAAGTGTAAAAATGGTCAGTTATCAATGTAATCGGTGATTTTGGTTGTCATGAAACTTTGTTTTGTGCTTTAATGCCATTTTCTTGTCATCATCTTATTTGTTACATTACGCCAAATGCGGCAATTAAGTTGATCGTGCACTCATCGACTGGATGATCGTGAATTTTCTGTCCTCGCCTGACCAGGGAAACAAAATTGTCAATTCAAGCCAGAACTAAACAGTTATCTGCTGCCACGCATTCGAGCTTTACAGGAAACATTATATCACACTAGCTCGATCGTCTGCTGGGGTAGTGGCTATGGTTCGATCGTGTTCGTCTGCTAGGTATGTACGGTGTGGTTTGTTTACTTATCTTCTGCGGGTTTTGTGCAGAAATTATACGTTACGATAGTCTATTGTGACTATTTTTGAATAGTTTTTGATCTAACAATGCCGGTCACCTCCACTGCAGAAAGGATTTTGTCGTTGAAGCTGCGCTAACCCCTCTGTTGTCTTTAACGTGTCAGCCATGTCGACATGTTCGCGTTATCTGCCTCGTTTTAAAACCAAAATAGCCGGTCGCGTGAATAAGGTCCATGCGGAAGGTGAGTCGTGACACTGATTCCGACTATATGCGGAAAGTTTTCCGGCGAGCCTCAATGACAGCCATTTGAAAACAGACGCCGCGTCTCTCTCTCTCTCTCTCTCTCTCTCTCTCTCTCTCTCTCTCTCTCTCTCTCTCTCTCTCTCTCTCTTGCAGGCTTGAGTTTGGATGTCTCATCCACCCAGCAAAAATCCGGGCAGTTCGTTGCACTTTTCACCTTTACTCTTGGGGTAAATATCTCTCCATGACCCCTCACCTTCCCCTCTCTGTCTCTCCGTGTCTCTTTTCCCTCTCTTCTACCCCCACCCCGTACTCTTCCTTTCACCCTTCCACCCCCCCCCCCCCCCGATCTTTCACATCTACCCCTTCTTCCACCCTCCCGCGGCCTTTACCCCAGTACCCTCCGGCCTTGTCCAAGGCCCTCTCTAGAAAAGAAGGGTAATGGGCGCATGGCAGCACTTAGCTACACGACAAATCACCTTTGGCTGGTTCCGCTGCCAGTCGCATGAGCCGTCCAGCGTATTTGGCATTACAGGTAAAGCGCTACGCAAGAGAATGCTCCGCGACCCTCGCTTTATGCCACGCACGGCTTGTGATAATCTTATAATCCCCCTCCCCACGTCCCACGCTCTCAAACACCCGCCCACACTCCATCAGCGCAGGAATCCCTCCCCACCTCACACCATCCCTCACCTCTTCCCCCAGCCCTAACTCTCCATCTTATCTTATTCTTCCAGTTTCTCTTGATCTTCCACAGCATGTAACAATCTTCATTGAGTTCTGCATCCCGAACCATCGGCACGATATCTGTCGCAACGCAAAGGGAGTATTGCTTTCGTGTGAAAATCCCTGTAGAAGGAGATTTCGTAGGGAGACAGATTTCGACAGAAACAGTTGCTGTGTTGCAATGTTGCTACGAGGCAGTGTACTGAGAACAGGAAAATGAGTCCTGTGGAGTTTGCTCAGCATCAAGCCAATCAATGTTTCACAAACTCAGTTTTCTGCTCTCTCGTATTTCTAGTGCCACTCTCGTATTCCTAGTGCCATGAATAACTCTCTTGTAAACTGAATGTCTATCGGCAAGGTATAATTTTTCGCGCGCCTGCCGTGTTTGACCAAGCTATAGGAATCATGTAAATGCTGATTGTAGGAGAAACGCGTGAAATCAATATCCCTTTTTGTAAACCAAATAGTATGTCTTCAAGATTTTCGTAGTGAAAAAGGTATTTGCTTCTGAGAGCAAAGAAGCCAGCGTCACTTTTGAGATGGCCCCTAATAGATGTTGCCTTGACCTTGAAGGCAGTGGCCACGCCTTCGCCGCCAGAAGAGAGAAGCAGTGTCTATTTGGGGGAATGTTGTAAAACTGCATTCCAAAGCATCTTTGTGGTGAACGTGGACCTTGTCTGGATGGAAGGGGTCAATGCCACGAGGTCGCGATGGAAAAACCGAGATAGAGAACAGCTGTTCGATTAGGAAAAGACAGATGAACCCACTAGGTCGGTCGTGCTTATCTAACTAATTATTTGGTGGTGGTCTGGCGGTCTAAGCTTAGAACAGTCAGGTGACGGGGTCAACGTCTTGTTCAATAAAGGGGGTGGGAAGTCACTATCCAGACTGTGTTGTGGAGTGAGACTGTTGAGGGGAAAAGAAATACTGTCCACGCGTACACGTCTGCAACAGTTAGCTAAGTGGCGACACCCCTACCCTCACCATCCACCCTCCACCCAAAAAAGAGGACTAGGCATTTTGTTATAGTAAGCATGGGACGATTTAGAAGTAAAGCATTCAATTGCTATCACCTTAGTGTTGGTGTCTGTCGGGAAACAAAGGACAAACACAAAGAATAAAACGAGAAAATGTTGAAGAAAAATACACAATTTTATTGATCCAAAATATTTCCTGGACATCAAATCCCTGCCCAAGCATCATCCTTGCATACCTCATAATGCGAACAATTCAGAAGGCCATGTGAGCCAATCCAAGTTTCAATTCAATCGTGATTCTCTTGAGCTTTGTATCGGTTTCATCTCTTTGTTCACCTGTAATTTTCCTGTGTGACTATTCTGTAGATTCCCGTTTATATCAATATTGCAGTTGTGTTTTTGTACCATACTGAGTTGTGTTGTGTCGTGTCCTATCATGTCGTGGCGTGTCGTGTCCTGTCATGTTGTGCCGTGCCGTGTCGAGTCGTGTCCTGGCGTGGTGTGGCGTGTGATGTCATGTGTTGTGCTGTGCTGCACTGTGAGCATGGAGTCAATATATCACCTGGAAGGCCCTAATGGAAAAGGGGAGTGAAAATGACAGAATTTGTTCGTGGTCTCAGAAGAACCTACTATTCTTCTTCCGGAGGTTGATATCATGTGATATGGAGATTTCGGAATTTAATATCGTGCCGGAAATTGGCGGTATCGCAATACTAATCGAGTCTCTATCAAATGCTGTGACATTCTCTAGAAATAACTTGTTTGCGTAGCTGGCGAATTAAAACCGTGCCGTATCTGGTTTTTGTCTATTTCGGACGGAGGCCATTTGACACCACTGCTGTTCCTATCCATTTGGAAATGATGGTGAGATTTCGGTGCAACAAACTTACTTTACTTCCAGACAAAAATGACGCCACAAAATGGCGGTGGAACACAAAACTGCAGTTTTATCCGAATCTTGCTTACGACAGTGTCAGCCATAATCAGGTCATGAAGGCAACGGGAGGAAACAGGAAGCTGCATTTCCCTCCTTGAGTCCAGTCCCCCC